>OMKN01005411.1:2262-13099 GCA_900302345.1 Melanonus zugmayeri | reverse complement strand
TGAGATATTTCAGACAACTGGTTGATCTAATGCTTCACACATTTCTCTTCGTTAGAGAAAGTCAAGATTCACCTGGGAGCAATTTACCAATTCAGGACAGATTTAGAAACAAAGTCTAATAGAAATGTATAGAAATATGCTTGACATATTATGACAACTTGTTCAACCATTTTGCATCTAAAGACTTATGCGATGAACTAATGCCTGAATGTTGTGGGGGGTGAGACTATTCAACAGAGACCCATTATAATAGATTTTGATCAACATGACATAAGCAATTGATAATGTAGGAAACAGCAGAAAATTGTACATATTCATTTGCCTGGATGTACCAAAGCATTTGCAACTTGTTCAAAGAAATGAGAAACTGCTTTTTTGATGTGCACAAGTGACACAATGATGTGAAGATTGAACAAGTAGTTTTGAGATTTTCAATTCTGATCTGAGAAATGTACCAAAGCGACTGAGAAAAACTGTAAGATCATTCTTAACGTTTCCTAAGAAGAAATTATACGACGTTCCTAAGAATGTTCTTAACTGCAATTCCTCAATATTTTCCTAAGAAATTTTCATTTTCTTATTACATTTGTTTCTTATGTTATTTTATTCAATTCTTAGGATAATATCATGCACACATTTTTAATCAGTGAGTAGCAACACCTTACAATGAGATGAAAAAATAATGTAAGAAGTAATAGAAGCAATTCTATAAAACTATAAAATATAAATATAAAATCGATATTATCAATTCATATCAGGGCATAACTTCTCAATGTGACAACTTAAGACAAGCAAACTGTTATTTTAACGTAAGAATAAAATCAAGAAATTTAAGACATCCTATTTAATCACCCACACCTGGTGGTAAAATAGAGGCCCTTTAAGAATTATCTTAAGATACTTTTGTGAATCCGCCCCCTGGCCCCAGATTCACAAAAGTATCTTAAGATCATTCTTAAGAAGTTCCTAAGAACGTTCTTAACTCCAATTCTTCAATATTTTTTAAAAAGTAGTTTCACTTTTGTACCGTGTGGGTGGATAAGTGTAAGTCAATCACTTGTAATCTCTATAGTAGTAGTAAAATCCTGAGAAGTGATAAACAAATTGCGCAGGCCTAATTAGCATAATGTGTAGTAGGCTAGCCTATGTTTTTTTTATATAATAATATACAAATGTTGAATCACCTTACAATGAGATGAAAACATTGTACATAGAAGCAATTAAAACTATAAAACCGATGTTACCAATTAAAAGCAAGGCATAGGAACATCTCAATGTGACAACCCAACAAGACAAGATAATCAACTTATTTCAATAAAAGCAAGAAGAAATGTAAGATATTAGTTTTGAAAAATCCCATTTATTGTTACGTTTTTTCTTAAATGATCTAGGACAGATACAAATAATAGGCATAAAAGTAGCAGAACCATAACTATTGTCATGAGCGACACCTGTGTGTGCCTACCATGACGCCTCTGTGAAAAGGGTCTATTGAGATATATTCCACACACACACACACACACACACACATACACACAGCAGGCAGGCAATCGACCTGTTGACTGGCAAGCGTGTAAGAGAAATATTCGTTTTTTTAAAGACCAATTGGTTTTGATGACGCCACACTTCAATTCAATATGATGTGACAGGCTATAGTTAATTAAATATATATGTTAGTGTTCTGTTATTATTCTGTTATCATCTGGTATTATTGAGATTTAAAAAGACTAATGTTAGGCCATTAATTAATGATTTCAATAAAGTCCAATAACTACTCTGCCCAGTTTATTTATTAGTCCTATTTAAAAAAGAATAATAATGTTGGGCGTTCATGTCTAAATGTCTAATATTGGCATATCATTTAACAACACAATAATACGTGCAAAAGAGGGAAGGAAGGATTCAAATGTTCACATCACGTAGCCTAACAGCTCGCTACTTGGAAACGTGACTTAAACACGTTTATTAGAACGATCTTCAATTCATGGTAGGCTAATTTCAGAATACAACTTACCTAGCCATCTATAAATAACTTCTTATAAAACACCTCAATGAATGAACTTGACATTGGCATCGCTTCCAGGTTCTTCATTTACTGCAAGATAGTTTATGTTCGTCTTCGTATCCATACGCCGTAAATTCAGCGGGCTAATTGGTTTATAATTGGCTGCTAGTTCCATTCTCCACGCGAACTTCACTCGCGGTGATTCAGTTATTCCTGTCCCCGCCACCAGAGGGCGCTGGTGTCGAATATATGAAACGATAATAAACAACCGCCACCACAACAGAGGAAGCGCTGTTGATTATCTCTATTAAAAAAACATCCCCGTAACTAAAACTTGGGTGATTCACTTTTTAATTAAATGACTGCGAATTAAAAAAAATTAAAAACAAAAAACATAATCAAGACTTTTTGGTCGAATTTCAAGCCTAGTTTTATAGGTCTATCTATCTTTTATTATAGGCCCCTACTCTAGCAACAGTCTGTAGGCCTAGTATAGCATTCTTTAGCCTACCGCGACATCTTTATACGATAATATTAGATTAGACAATATTAGATGAATTTACAGAGATAATAGTGCTAATAGTTCCGTGTCGCCAGACCATGGTTAAGTGAAATAGAAAGAAATGTATACTATTATTATTATTATTATTATTACTATTATTAGTCATGATGTTGAATGAATTAGCCTACCGTATGTTTGTATGTTTGTAGTTTTAGTTTCTTTCTTTTTTTTTACCAATGTATTTGTAGGCTAATTGTTTGTAAAATGGATATTAGTGTGTATTCTTCTCAAATTAGGGACATATCCAGCTTACGTCCTTAATAGTCCAATGATTTAGCAAGCTATCAAAAACTCCCCGCTGCCCTGCCTATGTTATACCTGTTTTTTAAATGTATTTATTCATTTGTAATATTTAAAATGACTCAATTAATGTATCTTGATAATAAAGTATGAAACAAAGTGTCGTTTTAATGTTGTTGTTTTTAATAGCTTCCACGAGGCAGATAAAAGGAGACATTTATATCAGAGACTCAACTCTCCACGTGCAGCCACAAGTAGACTTAAAATGTTACACATGTTTATAAATACACTGTAGGCCTAAGTATTTATGTATTTATTTAGCCTATTTATTTATGTATTTATTTATGTAGACCTACACTCATTTATTTAGTTGTTTTTTAGACACATGTTATAGGCCATGTGTTTAAATGAGAGAAATCATTGTACACTAGGCGCAATTTAACAGAAATAAACGCGGTCAAAAATGTGAATTACTTCCCTTGAAAACCCTTTTTAAAATCAACATTCGTTCTTAGTGATCAAATGGGCAGCGAGGTGCGTTCGCTGAGGACTCTCCGGTGCTTACGCGCTCATATTTCACCCTTAACGTCCCGGCATCTCCATAAAATATTACAGCACTCAGTTTGATGACGCCCGGAGACCGGCGCTTTTGTCCGACTACGGTCTGTGCCTTTAATAATGCCATTTATCACAAACCTGGGGGTAATTCTAATCAAATAAAACCACTGCTCGCTGTATGTGCAGTATAATACAGGCCTAGATGTATGGGAACATACATATTATTCATCCTATTCACCTAAGAATAGGCCTGTACAAATATACAAGGAATGCACCAAAAAATGCTTTTTTTTTGTTGGGCAAAAAATAATGGTTGCTTTTGAAATGTAACCTACCTTTAAAATGTAGCCTAGTAGTCTAACATGATAAATCCTAAAGGCCTATAGAAAGCAGAATTAGTAGGCTATTTATTAATTGAGCCTCTGTGTGAAGTAGGCCTGTTTTAAAGCAAATTATAATTGTGTTAATGATAATGCATTTTGTTTTAGATTTTTTTTTAAATAGGCTAAGAATTATAATAGGCAAAATAAAACGAGGCCTATTTCGACACAAATAAAATAAAAACGGCGTGTTTTTGTTGTCTAGTAATCCGTAGCTACTGATCTGTGTTCTTTAAAAACAATCTCATCTCCAGATCTTCATCAAATCGTTAGAAAACAACGGAAGAATCATCCCTCACCCTCCGCTGTCCGTATCGAATTTAATATACTTACATTGTCAGCGGTTAATGGCTTATATAATGTAAATACATCTTTTTGTCAGATCTGTGAAACAATGATTTCTACAGTATGCGACGCGTCATTAGCGGGAGTGCAGGCGGACCTTAATAGACTCGGGCGCCCTGTGTCCGCGCGGGACGCTGCATATGCAAATGAGCTCGGTGCGCGTCCTCCAATCAGGGCGCCGTCTCACTCAGTGTCGTCCAATGAGGAGCGCGCTCGTGCAAGGTGGCCGCGCTGTTATCAGTGCGTCCGGCGCTTCGCTCTCAGTGCATAGCAGCGGTGGAGTCAATTTACCGAGGAAGACGACGACCCTGATGGTCACCATCAAAACCACTAAAAAAAACCATCATCAGATTGTTCTGGACTTCCGAGAGGATTCCTCGCCACCGTGGACCCCGTGCGGCGATCTTCTCCCCCCCGGCTGACAACACACAAACACGCACACACACACACACACACACACACACACACACACATACACACACACACACACACACACACGCGGAGACTTTTTTAGCCCATAAGAGAAGTATCACTATAGCTAAGAAGTTTTCTTTTAGTCCCCCCCCCCATTCGAGCGGCTGTACTTTACCTCGGGATACTTTTGGAAAGACGATCGGAAGTTCTCGACCTCCTCATCATCCCTGCTGAGCGCGTTGTTGTTTAAATTCATCCAGTTGAAATCTTTTCTTTTTTTTTCTTCATATTTATCCGGGCGAATTTTGTTCGGTTCATGTGTCACAAATGTTAGCGGTCGGGCAGATGGACGGTAACCGGCAGCAGAGCGCGTTCGTCCTGGGCAGCACGCCGCTCGCCGCGCTGCACAACATGACGGAGATGAAGACGTCGCTGTTCCCCTACGCGCTGCAGCAGCACCCCGCGGGCTTCAAGGCGCCCTCGCTCACCTGCACGCTGAACACCTCGCACCTGCCCATGGGCACCCCGCACGGGATTAGCGACATCCTGGGGAGACCCATCACCGCGGCCGGGCAGCTGCTCACCGGCTTCCCCGCCAGGATAAACGGCCTGGCCGCGGCCACCGCGGGGATGTACTTCAACCCGGCCGCGGTGTCGCGGTACCCGAAGCCCCTCACGGAGCTCCCCGGGAGGGCGCCCATATTCTGGCCCGGAGTCATGCAAGGGAACCCCTGGAGAGACCCCCGAGTCCCGTGTCCGAGTAAGTTCCCCTTTTCCTTCTTCCCTCCTTTGTGCTGGAAGCCCAAAATAGATATCTTGGTGCCTGTTTGACTCAACAATATGTTTTATAGAACATGTTTTACTTTTCTGTAGCCTACCATGTTATATGTTGTGTAAAAAAGACAACTAGCGCGTCTTTACCCGTCCAACTTATCCTGTAACCTTCTAAACACTCCCAACGAGTCACTTGAAAGCGGATGTGGTGGTAGGCCTATATGAATGTAACAAGTGTGTAATAAGTGCTGACATGCAGCCACAAAGAGACTTAAGTGGCTGCAGGGCTGTTGTTTTGTGTTGTTTTCGTGACCACCAAAGTGTGACCACCGTCTCGTCATCTCGTGTTTAGCTCAAGCCAGCATGATGCTCGACAAGGACGGCAAGAAGAAACACTCCAGGCCCACTTTCTCGGGGCAGCAGATTTTCGCGCTGGAGAAAACCTTCGAGCAGACTAAATACCTGGCGGGTCCGGAGAGGGCCCGGCTGGCCTACTCCTTAGGGATGACGGAGAGCCAGGTGAAGGTAGGCGTCACCGGCACATAACGTGTTGTTGTTTTTAAAATTTTATGTCATGTACATTTTGTATTTCCAAGAGCTTCCTTTTGATTGGAGCAGGGATGACATGTTTTGTTTCAAAGGCCAGAAATGACACATCTTATGTAAAACTTTTGTTACTCACTCTTACTCGTTTATTTTGTACCCAACCCAAATAGTTGTTGTTATTATTATTATTATTATTATTATTATTATTATTATTATTATTATTATTATTATTATCATCATCATCACTGTTAGCCTACACCCTGTTAGGGGTTGTGTTTACAGTGAGGGTCTATTCTGATACGGCCTACAGGTTATTATTTGATCTGCATACGGACTAGTATTACTATTTGTGTTATTCAAAAGTATAGTGTGTGTGTGTGTGCGTGTGTGTGTGTACCGTGTGTATGTGTGTGTGCGTGCGTGTGCAGCGTGCATTCCTCACATATTAACCTGTTCCTCTTTCTCCACAGGTGTGGTTTCAGAACAGGAGGACCAAGTGGAGGAAGAGACACGCGGCGGAGATGGCCACGGCCAAGAAGAAGCACGACTCGGAGACGGAGAAGATGAAGGAGAGCTCGGACAACGAGGAGGACGACGACTACAACAAGCCCCTGGACCCCAATTCCGACGACGAGAAAATAACGAGACTTCTAAAAAAGCACAAGGCCACCACGAACCTGGCTCTCATCAGCCCCTGCAGCAACAGCTCGGACACCTTGTGATGGACGGCTGATCTGATCAGAAGAGACGCATCTCGGAGGCTTCTAAAGCTCGTTTTAACCAGGGTATCCATTCAGTTTTAAAGTCAAAGAGAAATGGCTTGGCTCGGTCTGGGGGGTTGGAGGAGGAGTGAATTGGGTTGTAGCCTATAAAGACGGAAATTGTAAGTGAGATGTATATATTTTTTACTGAGTAAGTTATGTTGTTAAAACCAATGGAAACAAAACGTGGCAGCCCCATTTCCCCGCGACGCTGATGCGCTTATGATCCTTTGCTTGGTTTGGTTACTGCAGAATAATATTGTTTCTCTCCACGTTTTACAATTCTAAATTCAATACTGGCACACAATGTAGGCCTATACGCAAATGTTGTAAATAATATTGTAAAAAGCTTGTTTTAACGACATCACTCTACACAATTTTTCCTTTAATCATTTAATGGAGTTTATGTTTTACCTCATCAGAAATAGAAGACTGGACATTTGTTTCTGTTGGAAAAAGAGAGTAGCCTATTATTGCTTCCGCCAAGGTTATAGGAAGAAAAAACACTTTGTATTATGAATAAATTATTTAACAAGCATTTTTGATATTTTTTATTTTTAAATGAATTCTAATTGAAGCCAAACACATTTATGATTTAGAAATATCATAGCTTATAATGAACTAAAATTAGTGTTTCAATTATTGTAAAACAAGACACAATTCTACCCTGAAAGATAGGCCTACACTCAACTTAAAATCATAACGAAATAGGCCTACGTGTTAATACTTGTTGGTGCTTTACAATGTTTTTTTTATATTTCAACATTAACATGCATGAATAGGCCTACACATATTTACATGTAGGCCTATGAGGGTAGTTAATTTTAAGTAGCATATTATATTAATTTCCAAATAGGCCTAACCCGTTTATTGTTATATTAATTCCCAAGCAGACCAAGTTTCAACGCAGAATTAAAATTAGGCCTACTTTTTAATCAGGTTGGCCTACTTGTTACTAGGCCCTGAATCAAAATAGGTCCTATTTATAAAATCTACGTTTAGCATCTACAAAAATCTTAACCACCTGTCATTATCAGCTTGCTTTAACATTTAATTTTCATTTGGGTTAAATAGGCGGTCAGAGATAAAACTTTAACTAGGATTATTAAAAGTCAATGGTTACAATTTTCATGTAGGCATAGTAGCATTCTACTTTACCTCTTGTTTTACTATAAACAATGATAAACCTGTAGGATAGGATAGGCCTCTGCTTAAAAGAGAACGGGTTAAGCCTGTTAGGCCTACATGTCTAAATATAGAGTGTTTACAGGATGATTATTTAATACTGGGTCTTCATAGAAAAAATTGTGAATAGTTGCAATGTAAGCACTGTTTTTAATATTAGGCCTGGCAGACATGTAGGCCTGGCAGACATGTAGGCCTAGGTGTTGGGACTTCTTAACAGTGCAATTCTTATCATGCGGGAAGGAGCAACAGAGTGGACAGCAGCCATGGTTGAGTTCTAATGGTTTTATTGCTTGAGAACTGCATCGCCAACAGTAGAGGTTGTAATGGATAGATCAGAATCTCTATCTGCGTTATAAGAGGAGTGCAGAACAACATATCCCATCATCAACAGGACCAGCGGAATAAAAACAAGCAGTTTCTATACGACCCATAGGCCTACTTGTCAAAGACAACAGACATATTTGCGACAGGCACAAAAAAAATAATTTTCACTTGCGGTGATTTAGGTTAGATAATGAAGAAAAGAAAAATCAAGGATCAATCTAATGGAGATTCTGCAGTGTAACTCTGTAGTGTAAATTAAGTGGATAAAAACAGTGGCGTTTTCTCAACAGTCCTCTAACAGCCGTTTAATGCTCACACGACCACTGACAGGTTCTGTCCAATCAAGGCTACAGACACAATGGAAAAGCATTCCCTCCTGGTTTCCCCCCCAGCATTTAGCGTTCTTATTTAACAATTTATAATGAAAAAAAAAACAACTTTATCCATTCGACTTAAGTATTTTATGATGATTCGTACACACTTCATTTTATGTGTACAATAGGCCTACTTGGCACCATAATGCAGTAACAAAAAATAAACAAACAACCGTTTACATTTTTAAGGATACCCAAGCATATGTAAAATATCACATTTAGAACCATAATATATTACGTAGAAATAAGTTAGAGTAATAATAATAATAATAATAATAATAATAATAATAGTGAGATAACGTGAGACTGCTATGTGTGAAATATTATCTTATATACTTGCATGGTCTATGGCACTGCTTAAAACATTCTTGGATAGGCTATAAATCATGATGGCTGAAAAGTTTCCTTTTCTCCCTCTCTCTCGCTTCCATTCTCCCTCTCCCTCGCTCTACCACTTTGTAATGACTATTCAAAAGGTCATGTGGCCGAGAGGAGCTCCCGAACACCTCCCCACTCTCCCATGTCTCTATATATACCTTCCGCATAACAATTTTGGTAAGAATTATAAATTATATCTCTTTTTAAAAAGTACAGTATATAAAATGAGACTCAAACTGATGTGTCAGGCATGGCAGTGTTGTGTGCACACAACAGCAGCAACAACAACAACCAACAACAACAACGACGACAACAGCAATTCAAACTCAAAATAATACAATTTAAAAAAAAGGAACAAAACAAAAAAACTTTGATATTAACTCAAAAACGTTCTCAATTCTAACAAAAGGGGACCACAAAGATTGGTCGGAGAGAAAAAAAAGCACTTAAAAACCATTAACAACTCTATGTTATACTGTCCCGTGTACAAATAAACCTAGCAATATAGACATACGTTTTTTGCATTGCACTTTTTTTTCTCTTTTGTTTAAACATCTTAGATACTGAACGGGGTTGTAGCTTCTATACATAGAGGCATACCTTAAAGAACAAAAGAAATATGATCTAAAATAACCATGGAGTCGGTAGTGACTGAAAAATAAAAGAGTCTGTCCGTCCATCCGTATATATATATATTTTTAAATATATAGATAGTATAGATGTGTGTTTTTCTTTTAAGGGAATGGGGTTGCATGGCAACAGCGAGGTCAGCGATGTGTGTGTGTGTGTAGTCTGGAGCCAGGCTGGCGGGTGGCTAGTCCACATTCTCAGGGTGCTGCTTGTGTGGAGGAAGAAACACGACCAACAGCTCAACCTGCTCAGCTGGACAAGTTAGTGTTGGTTCTTTTTTTGTTGGTGTGTGTGCGTTTTGTGTTGCTGTGCTTTTGTGTGTGTGTGTAGGTCAGTGTGTGTGTGTTGTGTATGTGTGTGAGAGAATGCAAGTGTTTGTGTGAGAGTCTATTTGTATGTGTGTATGTGTGTGTGTTTGTTGTTGCTTCCTCCTGGGTTCTCACAGAGGCGCTTCACGGCATATCTTCTCCCCCTTTTGGCACCATTTCCCTGCCAAAATGGGCAAATATAAGGTTTTTATTTCCAAATGTCGTAGATTCGCTTTGGTCAGAAAAAAACAAACAAATTAGCCTTGTAGTGCATAATAAACCAAGTGTTCAGAGTGTGTCAACTTTTTTTTGACAGTTTGTCTGCAAAGTAGTGAAGCTGGATGAAATAAAAACATGATTGACTTAATTTTGTATCACAAATGCAAATTGACTCCAACAGCCAAATGAGCAATTTGTGGAACATACGTTTTTAAAAATATAGACAAAAATGAATGAATGTGTCAGGATGTTAAAACATAAATAAATGAAATGATAGAAAGGCAAAGAGGTGTAAAGAAAGAAAAATAAATGATATTTACCACGACATCACTGCACCACACAACACTTGTGCTTATTTGCATTAGGTTTACCTGCCCCCGCTGCTATTCGGAAGGACAGGAAAACAGGCTGGAGGGGAGAGAGAGAGATAAATACACAAAATGACTGAACAGCTTGCAACACACACACACACACACAGGAGGAGTAAATGCATGTTAAAGAGCGATATGCAATGCTCTCTGGGACCAGCACAAGCCGATGTGCGCTTCTATATACACACACATGCACAAACACACACACACACTTTCAGGGCACCTATGACACACAGGTTAAACTCGCATACCAGACCAGGGCATTCTCCCCCCTGGGTGCTAACTACATCGGACATTTCTTTAGACATAGCCGCTGGGGGATTGTAGCGGCAACGTGTTGATCTCAACCTCGCCAGCCCAGGGGGGTCACATGACACACACCTGCTACAGTGTCAGCGCCACACCAGAGCCGCCATGAAAGCCACGCTGGTAGGTTCCCAGAGACCCCCGATCACCTCCC
>OMKN01005242.1:1402-12164 GCA_900302345.1 Melanonus zugmayeri | reverse complement strand
CCTCACCTGTGCTCCTCTCTCTCTCCTCTCTCTCTCCCTCACCTCTCCTTTCCCCCCCCTCCTCCTCCTCCTCCCCCTCCTCCTCTTCCTTCTCCTCCTCCACCACCTGCGTCTTGCTTCCTGTTTGTTTACCTGGGCTGGCTGCTGACCCAGCAGTCCTCCTCTTCTTTGTGTTTTTGTTTCTCCCCTCCACCTGCGCCAGGGTCAGACAGGGCGAAGTCCCTAACGCTTTACCTCGCAGAGCTTCTGCAGCAGCTGTGGGGTTTGTGTGCTGGCTTCCCTTATCTGGCTCTCTGTCAGGTTAAGGGAGCTTGATAGACTAAAGTGTGATGGAAGACTGTGGAGTGAAATTAAAAGACCCTGTCTGGTCTGTGTGTAAGGAACCACTGATACGCATGCCACTACAGGAAGTCTGAAGATTAGTGAAAAGGAAAAAAATCAGTTTTTTTTATAAAGGTCAATTTTGTAGATTGCAGAATTTGTAAAATGTCAAAATCTAAATTGCAATATTTTTCTGTTTTACAGTTGTGATGAAATAAAAATGTAATTACTATGCATTATTTATCTTTATGTATTACTTATTCATGAGGTTAATTAATGTAATTTATCTTCTTTAAGTAAAACACACATTACCAAGTATCAATGTCTGAAACATACATGAAACATGGCATTATTTTGCCTACGATATATATTCAAACGCACACAGGACTCCCAGCATGCCCATGGTACAGGAATGTACACGAGTATATTACAGCACATAGCTGACACTCACTGTTCTGTCAAACGCTGACAGGTCTCCCCTGTGCCAACTCGTGAAGAACCCCAAACAAGCACACTGAGGTCTTACATAACATCAACACCAGCCATACTAGTGAGACAACAGAAGACGAGATGGCACACAACACAACACAGTGAACCGCCGCCCAATTTGAACACACTGCAGTTGTCAGAAAAAAACAAACTATCAAAGTGTTGAAACCTTCAACTGTAAAAATATATAACTTTTGCTACATACCGAGAAGAAAAACTTCCAACTAGCATCACACAGAAACAAACAAAAGGTCTACAGTGATTTCACTCAACAAAACAATACAGGTCCCATAGTGAGAATACAGCGAGGCCATCACCAGATGTTAAGTGGAGGAGAGCCATGATGCTTAACAATAGAAAAACAATAACAGCTATACTCCCAGAGAACCCCAGCTACGTGCCCCTCCCGCTATGCCCCTTATTCATGGCCTTTGCTACTTATTTGAGATTTGACAAGGAAATAGACGTGTTTTTCTAAACGCCTGAAATATTAAACAGAAACTCTCTTCTTCTTCTTTGGAAGAGGAGGAGGAAGGGATTGCCTTCAACTGCTTTTTTTGAACGGTGAAGGAAAGATGTGTCCTTAATGACCTCTGAGTGTATCTATCCAAGGAATGTGTTGTATTTGATTTGAAATGATGATATAGAATTTGAAGGATTTTACAGTTTCCATAGCGTTTGTGTAAATCATGTGACATCAGCGGATTCAATTCAATTCAGTCCATTTTATTCATGAGATTCATGCCCTCATTCAAAACACGCCATTTCTCAAAGGCAACATTTTAGCATTTTTTATTTAACCTTAACTTTGTTAAGCTTTTGCATTTCAGCCTTGTGAGGAACAGAAAATTGAGTCAAGCCCTAGAAACAAGTGAAAGGGGAAAAATCATCTTTGGAATTTAACAAACTTGTTGAGTCAACTGTGGTCATTAAAAACATAATTCAACACCGTTTCTTTTTACATTTGGGATTTTATAGGCTTAAAACAACCCGTTGCTCTGTACATAGAACAATTTTATTTTTTAAATAGGTCCACGGAGGCCCGTGAGTTTGGGTAATGAATTCCATTATATCATCCCCTCTCTCTCATTAAGCACCACATTAAAAGCGGCCAAACCTGGAGGAAAAAGTCGCCATTGTGAGGTGATCCACAGAAGTAGAAAAACAAACCACTCCACTTGAAATAGAGGGGTGCACCCCCCATCCCCAAAAGCACAGGCTGCTCCTTTCACTAGCAGTCGGCTCCCAACCCACTGAACCAGACCAACCCCGGCCCTGGCCAGGAAAATAAAGTGTGTGTGCGCGTGCACGCGTGTGACAGAGTGCATGCGTGCATATGTGCGTGTAGGTATATGCATGTGAATGTGTGTGGCTATGTGTGTGTGTGTATGTGTGTGTGTGTGTGTGTGTGCGTCCTTAAATGTCCTTTTCGATGCGTGTGTCTCCGTGTGTCTATGTGATACTTGGCCTTTCCGCTGCTAATTCAGAAAAGGTACACCGTTTTCCCCTTGGTCATTGGGTGGCCCCTCACAGGAACATAAACATGACATTTTTGACTGTTTTACTGATGTGATTGTAATCTACAACGGAGGCCCTGACAACATAAATGCCTCCTGCCTTTTTCTTTGAGAGTTGTTTGTACTAGTATCAGTGACGAGCCATGACCCAAATACAAACCAAAATACTATTGCTTTGCTGCCCTTGGTGCTTGGAGGACCCATTGCAAGCCCTTAAGGTATACTTTGACATGTTGCTCCAGTACACTCTAGCCCTGATTTGCATGTAGATATGTTTTAAGAGCGGATTAAATCATTTCCACGACCTGTTCGTGTTGTCCTTGTGGCCTAGCAGTGTGCTTTCTCCCTATGCGGACGGAAACTACACCATTAATTATTTCACAGTCCTAATCCATCACGATGTTGTGATACGTTTTGGATGTAGAAATAGATCCAGCAAGATGCTGAAATAACATAATGATCAGTTACATCAGCAAAGCCACGCGACTGAAAAGCTGGCAGTTCCCATGTGTCCTGAAAATTACAAAGTGTAGCTTTAAATATGTGAAATATTTTCCTTCTTTACTCTGGCACACACAAACCCCCAGGTCTATCCAATAGGAAAACACACATGTGTGTTTGCATATGTGTGTGCATGCGTACACATATTTGACTGGGTATGTGTGTGTGTATGTGTTTGCATATGTGCATGGGGTGTATGTGTGTATATTTGAGTGGGCATGTGTGTGTGAGAGAGAGAGAGAGAGAGAGAGAGAGTGAGTGAGTGAGTGCATGTCTGTGTGTATCAGTGAGAGATTAGACTCATGCTTGTGCGTGAGAGCTGTGTGTGAGTGATTCTGTGTTTGCATATTTGAGAGAGGCTGTTCGTGGTTGTGTTGGGGAGGGTAAGCTAGAGGGAGGGAGATAGAGGGAGACAGATACAGTGTGGGAGTGAATATGACCGTTTTATTATGTGACTGATACCGCAGTATGCACTTACAGTGCCCTCTCTCTTGGGTTTGTTATCCACTTATATCCCTCCAGCTTTATTTTTATACAATCCTTCACCTTTTCTTCCCATTGATCCAAAATGGCACCCGTGGGAGACGGCAGCCTTTTTGGTGAAAGCCAGTTTCATGCAGATAGGCCAAATCGCTGCCGACAACATGTCAAGCACTGTGAATGGCTCAGAGCCTGAACCAATCACATGGGATGACATATTCTGGCTTTTGCGTAAAAGCGAGATCCAGAATAATCCTTAGGGCATCCTCCCAAATTGCTCTGTTGGGCCTTTCGTGTGGAAAAACCCCAACTTTATCCTTGAGTTTGATCTCATTTATGTATCATACATCGTACTTACATTGAGTCTACATCAGCGTTAATGGTGTTCAATGACTGTTCCCCTCATTTGGAGACACATGTCTATAGTGTTTCCAAAATGCTCATTCCCTCCCTTCGGAAAAAAACGTATGAGACTCATCAAGACTGTTACGCATGGGACAACACAGCCCATCCCAGCTCTGTGGTCACTCAGTTCTTCCTCTTTTACCGGCACATTCTCTCCACTATAATCACTAAAATACCTTCGCTGACATTTTCTCTCTCTCTCTCGCTCTCTCTCTTTCTCTTTGTCTCTCTCTCTTTTTACCTGTCTGCCCTGGTTATCGTTTTATCTCTCTGGCTGACACACACTATGTCCCCACAAACCAGGTCCTTGTTTGATGTCGGTCCCCATGAAGTCTCAGCCAATCATGTCTCTCTCTTCTTAGTAACCCTGCATCCCCCTTGGCCCCATACCTTCCTGTCTTAAGAAGAAATCCCCCTGGGTTTATCAAATGATTTCAGTGGAGCCAAGGTTCAGTCACTCATCGCCCTCCGCTTTCGCCATGACCCCCCTCTGACCTTTTTTCTTTCTATTTTTTTCTCTCTTTTTTTTTTTTTACAGAAGAACGGGAACTCTCTTTGGTCCATCACCACCTCCCACTCAGCCTCCCACCCGACCCTGCTGGGTCCTCAAAACACACACACACACACACACACAGACTCAGATACATGGTGCATGGTGTAAACATGTAACTGTGATTATAAGCCTAAGCTTTGGTGAAACATGTTTATGAATCCACATGTACTACTCCTGACATACAGCTGATGTGTGTGAAATAACATATATTTTTTAAATTTTTTGGGGGGACAAATATTTGATCATAAAGCAAATAAATACATAAAATAATATGTGCTTATTTCCATTAAACTAAAGTAATCATTGTAATATAATATAATATAATCATATAATATAATATAATATAACTCATATCATATTTTAAATGATCTAATAAACAATAATATAATTGAATAAAATGGCATAAAATCTTAAATATTCAAATATAATATAGGCTAATTAAATCAAATTGAATCAAATCTAAAATAATAAATAATAAAAATAATATTTCATAATCTCATTTATCTAATCTAAAATGACCTAAAATGATCTAATCTAACTAGCTAATCTAATCTAATCAACACTGTCAGGTGTTGCTACTCAATACAACTTCTTAGGAGAATCCGGTGGAAACACCATGATGGGTGATTCATGATGTTTTGGGCCAAATGTTTGGGTTTGCAGTGGTACCCAGCTATGAGTTTGATTTTGTTTGACACTGTGACGCTTGTTTGACACTGTCCTGTCAAGATAAAAGTATGAGTTCATCAGTTTGTGGAAAGAAGACAAATACCGTGCTATGAATGACATTATCTTTCCCCAGCTGGCCTTTTGTAGATTTTAACTGTCCGACTCTGCTGTAATTATAGCGTTTCTTTTCTTTTCTGGACAAATCGGCTAGTTTGAGGAAATGAGAAGGAAGAATACATGAAAGAAGTAAAAGACCTGCTGTACTACCCAGCTATATTCATTCTCCCAAACTCGACGAGCAAGTTTTTATTCATTTATTTAACCTTTACTTAACTGTGTAGAACACAGCGAGATTAAAGTCTCCTTTGCAAGGGTGACCTGGCCAAGAGGGCAGCAAGTAGTACTACTGGTACTGCAGTTGTTTTGAGTTCATCTTCAGCTGCTGGGCCCTGGGTGGATCCCAAGGCCAGCTGGGACACGCTGAGTGATGTGTTAACAGGCAGGGTTTGGGCTCCAGGCAATTACCTTACAAAGATATCAATCCACAGAACAGCACAGGAGTCTAGTGGAGATACGGTGTGTCTGTGTGTGCTTGTGTGTGTGTTTATAGATGTGGTTATTTCTGTGTGTGAGTGTGTATGTGTGTGTGTGTGTGTGTGTGAGTGTGTGATTGTGTGGTTGGGTGGGTAGTTGCGTGCATTGGAGTGGCTATATTGGTATGTTCATATGTGTGTGTGTGTGTGTGTGTGTCTGGCGTGCATAGATGTGGCCGACGTTAGTGTAAACATTCATCATCTATTTCCATGGAGTATGTTGATTGAATGTATGTGTGGCTCTGTCTTTCACCTCATGCCTTTATGACTACACACTTGACATCACACGGATATCTCATTCCAGGAGTGTTTCTATCATGTGCGATTGTATGTGACCCATTATCATTCCAGTAACGACTCGTCATTGCACATAGATCAGTGTATGTGTGGAACAGGCGGGAACCGCGTCTAACAACGGAACAAAAAGACAACACGAGTTGAACGCAACTCTCCAATCGCCAAGGGCTTCCGGTGCGAGAGGACGCTGGCGTTGTTTGTTCGCCGCTTCTCCACCTGCCACCTGCTACTTTGATGGATGTTTGTGGTTACATACCTGCATGCCCAATCCTGCTACACCAGCTAATGTAGTAGCTACACCAGCTCCCACTCAGGCAAAGGGTTTGGACTCTGCTGCCACACCCGACCCATTCGAGCACAGCCTGATTGCTCCGTCTGGACTCTCCTGGGGGTCCCGACTCTGGACTACACCACTTCCATCTTACTGGTTACCACTTTGCTCCCGACAACTTGCACTATTGGATTTTCCCATCTCTGCCCAGCGCTACCACTGCTACTGAGAGCTTACATGATGCTGAAATACTCCACCTCACAACTTCTCAAACTTAACAGTTTCACCACTCCTCCTTGCATCTCAGCCATCAAACCACAGAGCCTCCCGTAGAAAATGTGTTTACTCCCGGTCTGACCACTCCACTCATTCTATCCCATCTCACTGGTCAGCTGAGTCGCAATTCCACTACGTCATCATCACAACAACCAACATGTGCAATCTACCTGCCTCCGCCCCCTGGCCAAATCACCCCAGCCCGTTCAAATTCAACCACATCTCAAATTCCAGATTCAGATAGAGAGAGAGTTTTATTGTCACAACATGTTTACATCAGGTATAAAGGAGTTAAATACTTTTTGTATTTGTATAAATTGAAGTCGCAAACCCTCTCCACTGCGACGCCCTCGAAGGAGATGGGGACGTGCTCTCTTCTCTGCTTCCTGAAGTCGACAATCAGCTCCTTGGTTTCATTGAGGGCGAGGTTGTTCTCATGGCACCACTGTGTCAGTGATCTGACCTCGTCCCTGTAGGCCGCCTCGTCCCATCACCGTGTGTCATCAGCATACTTGATGATGACGTTGGAGCTGTGTGTGGCCATGCAGTCGTGTGTGTATAGGGAGTAGAGGAGAGGGCTTAGCACGCACCCCTGAGGGGCTCCCGTATTGAGGGTCAGTGGCTCTGTTGTGGTAGTGCCCATTCTCACCACCTGGCGTTGACCCGTCAGGAAGTCAATAATCCAGCTGCACATAGTTGGGTGCAGGCCAAGATCCCTGAGCTTGGTGTCGAGCTTGGAAGGGACTATTGTGTTGAACGCTGAGCTGTAGTCCACAAACAGCATTCACACACAACAGTTGCGTCCCTCCAGGTGGGAAAAGGCATTGTGCAGAGCCAAGGCAATTGCATCATCAGTAAATCTGTTTTGACGATATGCAAATTGTCATTGGTCCAGTGTGGCAGGCATGGAACAGATGTAATCCCTCACCAACCTCTCGAAGCGCTTGCTGACAATAGATATGAGGAACAGGTCTCCAGTCGTTCAGGCATGTTACCTTGGGGTGCTTGGGGACAGGCACAATGGTGGACATCTTGATGTCCGTGGGAACAGCAGCCTGGGAGAGGGAGAGGTTGAAAATATCAGCAAACACTCCCGCCAGCTGGTCCGCACATGCTCTGAGGACGCAACCCGCGACACCGTCAGCTGGTTCTCCCTCTGAAGTCCGTTATTGTCTGTAACCCCCACCACATGCTCCTCACGTCGTTGCTGTTTACCACCCCCCCAAACCTAACCCTGCTTTCCCCTCCGACCTGTCTGAATTCCTCACACAACTCAACATTCACGTCGACTCATCTGACTCCAAAACCAATACAGAACTCCTGGATATTCTAACCTTTTTCCCACCCATAAGAAAGGACACACACTCGACCTGGTCTGCACCACCAGCATCACCATCAGCAATCTGACCTCACCATCTCCGACCATCTGGCCCTCACCATGGACATTCTCATCCCTAACCCCCTCGTCAAACAGAAGTGCTCCATAACCTTCCGGAATCTTAAATCCATCCACCCCTCCTCTCTCTCCTCCCTATTGGCTGACATCATTCCTGACTCTGCCCTCATCCAGAATGTTTCCCCTACTGACCTGGTCAACACCTACAATGACACTCTCTCCTCCCGTCTGTCTCCTTCACTCACTCCGCTCCCTGGTACACTGACCTTCTCCATCACCTCAAATCTAAGGGCCTCCAGCTTGAACAGCTAGCCAATAGAATTGGTCTCACTGTCCACAAAGATGCCTACAAACAACACCAACAGCTATAAAAAGATGCCCTCAACAGCACACGCTCCTCCCACTACTCCTCCATCATACAATCCGGCAGCAACAACCCTAAGACTGTTTTCCACCATAAGCAAACTCCTTAAACCTATGGACACCATCTCCAACTCCGTCAGTGAATCAGTGAAATGTGAATCATTTTTCTCACACTTACAACCCAAAAGCGACACAATACACAACCAACTGTCCAACGCCTCCACCACCACCGTCTCTGATCCCACCTCCCTGAAATCACCGCATCGGACCTATCCTCCATACTCACTGGCATGAAAACTTCAACCTGCAACCTGGACCCCATCCCCTCCACCCTAGTCAGGGCCTGTCTCCCCTCAATCTCTCCTCTGATCACCATTTCCATTGCTACGCAGACGACATTCAGCTCTACCTCTCCACCAAGACCATTTCTGCAGCCACCCGTTCCACCCTCACCACCTGCCTCACAGACGGCAAAACATGGATGCAAAATAACAACTGCGACAAATCTGAAATCATCATCATCGGCACAAACTCCCTCACTCGCTCCACCCAGGATTTCTCACTCAACATCGATGGTTCCATTGTCACCCCCTCCACTCAGGTCCGCAACCTTGGCATCATCCTCGACCCCACCCTCTCATTCCTCCCCCATGTAAACCAGATCACCAAAACAGCCTTCTTCCACCTTGCCCATCTCTTACCCTCCCTATCATTCTCCGCCGCTGAAACACTGGTTCATGCATTCATTTCATCCAGGCTAGATTAATCCTATACGGTTCATCAAACAACAGTCTCAATAAGCTCCAATACATCCATAACTCTGCTGCCCACATGCTCACTTCCACCCGCCGCTCTGACCACATCACCCCAGTCCAAATACAGGATACACTTCAAAATATTACTCATCACCTTCAAAGCCCTCAACAACCTGGCCCTCCCCTATCTTTCTGACCTCCTTCACAGCCACACCCCTACCCGTCGCCGCAGGTCTGCTGACACTAACCTACTACAACCCATCTGGACAAAGCACCGGACCTGGGGCGACAGGGCCTTTGCTGCAGCTGCCCCCTCCCTCTGGAACGCCATCCACATCCACAATGCCAACACTCTACCGTCCTTCAAAACAGCCCTCAAAACCCACCTTTTCACTCTTGCCTTTGACCTATAATTGTTTTGTTTTTTCTTTCATCTATTTTTGTTGTCTGTCTTTCCTGTATAGTAAAGCGTCTTTGAGCACTGGGAAAAGCGCTATATAAACATGATGTATTATTATTATTATACCACATTTATACTCCAAGGCTACTACTTCAGCCCACTCCTACCCTATGTTCACACAAAGATCTGTTCCAGTTGACTTACTCATTTCGAGGGGGGGCTTTCTATACTTAAAAAAAATGCTGAGGTAATATCACAAAAGGTACAGATGATATACTGTATAGTTTGAGTTTTGGACTGTGTAGTGAAGGTCAATAAATGCCGACATGCCGATTTTCATGAAAAAGTTTTAATAACAATTTTAAAATTAAAATAATAAAATTGTATTTAAAAATATGAGAAAGTCATTGACCACAGCCATCAACATTCCCAGTGATATACAATTTTCCAGAAATGTCCCAAATGTGTTTGTATTCCCTCAGCAACAATTGTCAGCGTTCTGCTCCTCAGGCTGATAGTAGATGTACATGAGCCAGAAAGTTTCATTGGCTTTCAAATGCCGTTGTTGCAGTGCCATTTGTTCAGGAAAACATCCTCTGAATTTCTGATTAACGGAATGTTTTGTCTGAGGAAGGATGCTGAAGAGAACTTACATATGCACACCCATATGCATACAAAGACACACTTCAACACACTAAACAAACTTTCACACAGACTCTGCATATTTACAGACTGTCACGGTTTGCACCCAAATGCAGAGATCCGACTCACGGTAGGTGCAAAAGGAAGCGTTACTTCACGAAAAACCAGCAGACAGAAACAAACCGACAACAAACAAGGAACCGACAAACTGGGGCAGAAACTAGGGAAGGTAAATACATGGAACACAGGGGAACAGAATTAGTAATCAACACAGGTGACAAACATTACACTAAGGACACAAAGGAAGAAACAGGTAGTGAGTGGGGTTGGGGCAGGATCACTGCATATGAAGCAACTTTTAGCATATTTAGCAACATGGTATTAATATTCAACACCTAATAATATGTATAATCTAAAAATATTATTATATATTATTATTATAAAATATTATGTAACTGGAATGTAGGTTCCATAAAGGACTGGAAATGGTGTCTCAAATTGTAGCAATAGGCCTACACGGACATCACAAGTTGTTGTTCCCTAAGTGGAAGAACATGAAGACCACATTTTTGTGAGGAGTTGCGCACCCAAACCAAAGGGAATGCTAACCATAAAACAAACCTGCACACAACCACATCCTTTTGCAAAATCTACATCTTTATTCAAATTAGCAGATGAGGCAGACAAACTGGGCTGAATAAAATAAAAATACAAAACCTAGCAGTTACTACGCTCCAATTCCCCCAATACACACACACACACACACACACACACACACACATGCACACATGCACGCATGCACACACACACACACACACACACACGACAGCGGTG
>OMKN01005220.1:1993-18703 GCA_900302345.1 Melanonus zugmayeri | reverse complement strand
ACATCGGGACGAGAACCAAAATCAGATGAGTGGAGACTGGTGAAAAAGATATTTAACAGCACTCATCAAGGTATGCGGCCTTGGCGAAAGCTAAGGTATAGTTTTGACTGATGCATGCTACGCTGATGCAAAGTTGCCCAATAATTAGTCTCGCATCTCGGGACATTGCTGCGACTTGGCTTCACTAGTCTGTCGGGTCGCTAGCTTACCAAGTAGCAGAAAGTCATCGTTAGCCGAAAGCTAGTTTATATGATGATACAGATGACATCGTATCGGCGAGTCGTAGTTTAACTTCAAACAGCGGTGGGTGTTATCGGCGGGGGTTGTTTTGGCTAAGAGAGCTTACGAGAGTCGTTGGTATCTAACGCTAATCATGATAATGTGCGTATTTATTCCACATTCTAGCTAACGAGCTAGCTAGCTCACTTAATAATAGTCTGCCTGTGTGTTCACTGTCATGATGTGTTAGCTAGCGAGCTAGTGGAGCCCAGGACAGGTAGAGCAGGTAATGTTGTTACATTATCAGGGTTGTGTCTGCGCATCAGACGTGTTCATTAACATTTATTAACACTAATGCGAGAATCCATTGATGTCATTGATGTTGATGCTAGAAGATTGTAATACAAATAGTTAGATATCAATACATATACTATATGCGTTATTCGTTTAACAAAAAGCAGTTTTGAGAGGGCCTGTACAGTCATATTTTATTTAACTTTTAAATTATATTCTAAATTAGATAAAAGAATGGGCCAAAAGGCCAGAAGTTTCACATTTATTTACAGGGATCATTAATTATTAAAAGATATTCTGTAATTACAGAAGGGAGTATAGATATAAGCAGGGGGTTGTGGTATTATTCATTTAAATGTAATTCCAAATGTGATGTTCAACTCCTTCATGATTGACAGTACAGTAAAGCTCTTGCCGTAGTGCCTACAATGTTAAAGTTTGTCAACTACATTACATTACAACTCCTATATTCTTCTGTGTTACCCTGTCTTTGATCTGTACCAGAGGGTGAAGCTAATATGGCAGCAAAAACAGGAGATGACCCTGACAGCCTTATGGCTTTGGCAACAGTCTTCTGCCTGAGGAACCTTAGGAAGACCATGTGTTACCAAGGATACAGAAATAAACTTTGTCTGCGCTCCGACATCTTTCTTCCCAGTGAAATCTGTGACAAGCTGGTCAACACGTAAGTAAAGGGATTAGCCAGGTGTGAAATTGTGAAATTGTATTTTCCAGAAATGGCCAAGAAGTGATGTGAAAATGGTGTTGCATGTTGGGTTTAAAATCCTGAGTTCTTGCTGTTTTGTGACTTTGTTTTTTCAACAGGTATATGGAGTTGGTTCACACAGACAGTAACTTTGAGCCACAGGAAAGTTTTTTCCAGTTATTTTCAGATCCCAGAAGCACAAGACTCACAAGGGTACAGCTCAGAGAAGATTTTGTACGCGACAGGGACCTGGAAGCCATTAGAAAACAGGTAAGATGACATGAGGTGACAAATTCAAGAATATTCACCCACAAACATTTTCCATTAAATATTTTTTTCTTTAATTGACATTCATAATATGAGTCAAAAGAACGATAATAGGTTAAGTGGGCCAATTTACCCACTACTTGCATCTATCTATCTATCTATCTATATATATATATATATATATATATATACACATGCATATGAACTACTGCATATTAAACTAAAGTAAAGTTAAATACAAAAGTAAAGGTAACTTTTGAGTTCAGTAGAACTATGGCATTACCTTAGTTCGGCCACTAGATGACTTCAGATCCTGTGGAAGGATCGCCTCACGTTGCAATCGCATTCTAGATTATTATTGGCTGGATGGTTATCAATAAAGTATTTAAACCTGGGAAAAAGGGAGCACTCTACCTAGCAACAACAGAAGACATAAATCATAGTAATTGCTGTGTGGTGAAACCGCCACACCTTTTTTAAAGGTTTATCTCACTGGGGTGTTATTCACTGGAGGTCACGTTCATATATTGCACATTGTTTCTAGATGTATAATAATATATATAAATAATATAATTATTTCATTGATTTGAAATGACAATGAGTCACAATGGTGCTTAAAAAGTGTGAATGTATCGCTCTTCGTGCATTAGCTGATCATTCCATCACTTGATTAAATGAAAGCCAAAGTGCTGTTTGGAAACAACATATACATTTTCCATAACCTAGAAGACTAAAGTGAATACGAGCTTACAGCCTGTTTTATATATAATGTATATCAAATAACATTTTAGAACATTGTGTATATCCTAGGGTTACACATACAGTTTTAGGAAAGGAGATGTGAGCGTGTGTGAAATGTGATTCGAGATTCAAAAATATATTTGTCAGATATTTTTAAAGGACTTTTTAAACATATTAATAGCTCATAAAAACATATAAATAATATAAATACGAAAAAAATGCATAGAAAAGTAAAATAACCATTAATATATGTGTGTGTATTATCTGACATGCATATTCATTAGAAATTATCCATATTTCTCCCCACCCCCATCAGGACCTGATCAAGCTCCACCTGACCTACTGCAACAACGTGTCGGCGCGCAGCCTCAAGACGCTCGGCTGCTTCCGGGAGACACTGGTGTCCCTGTGTCTATTCGGCTGCAGCAACATCTTCTACAGGAAGGGGGGCGCGCCGCTGGCGTGTGGAGAGGACAATGAGGAGGACGACCTGGTGAACCCCGTGTCGCGCCAGGCGCTGGAGAAGGACTTCAACTTCCAGGGCTTCAGCCGCCTGCGCCTGCTCAACCTGGGCGGACTGCCTGATGAGATCGACGTGGAGACGCTGCTGAAGACCCTGAATGCGCTCACCTCGCTGGACCTCTCGGGCGTACAGCTGGCAAGGGCCGCCTTCCTCACGCAGTGGAAGGAGCGCATGGCCTCGCTGGTGCTCTACAACGTGGACATGTCGGAGGAGCTGGTCAACACCGTCTTGGAGCTGGGCAAGTTGAGGTAAGCCTACAACAACAACAACAGGAGGTCCGAGTCCATTTTATTTGTATAGGGCTTGTACATCAGAATGCATCATGGGATTGTTGGCGATACTCTGCCATATTGAAAGGACTTTGTTTTGCCATGTACTCACATGAGAAACGCTGTGGCAGTTTCAAACACAACAATGTCTCCCCATAATGACGAATAATTTCATGATGAAGTACTAAACAATGACCAAAAAAACATTACTAACAACATAATAACTAACATTCCAATGCTCCCTATACTTCCAAAATGGAGGCGGTCATTGCGATGTGATGTGGCAATGTACAAGCCCTACAGCCCTTACACATGGGTACTATCACTCCCTCCAGTAAATACACGACACCACGGTTCTTCAGTTACAGATGGATTTATTCACTGCACTTTTTTGCCGTCGAACTGTTCAAATAATATACAGAATATACAGAATAAAGACACTTTGTATCACACAAACTGTAAACCAATATGCACGACCAAACATAAAACATATAAATAAACATACCTCGCTGGCTGCACACAACATAGAGGGAATGAGTCCACTTTACCGAAAAATAAGTCTTCTTAAACACAAAATATAAACCTTCAAGCGGAGCTATTTCTCCTGCTCCACATGGCTTCTTGGAGGAGATTGCAACAGCCAAATGTGTCTTCTGTGCAACACGGAACATAAAAGTAGCTCCTACATGGCATTTCAAAACAAACAATTTTCCTGAAAATAAATTACATAAATAATATATATATAACATATCAAATTAAGTAATGACATAAATAATATGTATGGCAGTTAAAGGTACAGTCTCAAAGGGCTTCACAGGCCACACTTTTTGACACTTGTAAGCCCCCCAAAGAGCAAGGAAAAACTCCTTTAATTATCAAGGAAGAAACCTTGGGAAGGAACGCAGATAGGGGATCCCTCATTCCAGGGATGGTTAGGAGTGCAATGGGTGCCATAATGGACAGACATAATGGTAGTATAACAAGTAAAACAGTTGAAGTAAAGTTAAATGGTTAGGAAATAGAAAATGAGTAGTATCCATGGAGGTGCTGGCTAGTGGGTATGCAGGTAGCCAGGCGTCCAGACATGATAGCAGTGACACACTACAGAGACAACATTATGCTTAGATAGGGCAGGGTGGACAGGGAGCATGTAGGAAAAACCTCTAATCTAGTTCCTATCAGCAGCAGGGGTAGGCTAGTGGAGGACCTGGATTTCAATAAGAATAATATACATGAACTATATATATTTATATATACTATATACTGTTTGAATTCACTTGATTCTCTCTCTTTGAGTATTAATATATTACTACTGTGGTATTACTACTATAATAATTTATTTTTTATTGAATGATTATTTACAACCATTGCTGTACTACTACCACACTATTGTACTGAATGACCCTGGATGCCCTTTGTATAATACTTGAGGCTACTTTATAAGCAGCTTCGACCTTTCAGGGTTAGGTGCACTACAGTGGCGTTTATTTCCCACGGGAGATTGAGATTTTATTTATTTGAGGATTTTGGTCTGAAACAATGAGAGTATGTACAGTGTATACAAAAGCGCATTGATTATTTCACCTCAGGCAGCTGAGGAAAGTAGGTTTTTTTCCACGTGATTTTTTTTAGCAGGGTTTTAGTCCTGTGTTGTTTACATCCAGTCTCACACATGCACCCCAGGAGAACACCATGAATAGCCATGAATTCCTTGGAGCAGTCTCATCCACAATGACGAGTAGGTCACCAGGAGTAAAGTTTTCTGTGTGGATTGCAGAATCAGAACAGGTTCCTGAGGTCTTTTGAGAGAGATATTGCTTGCTCATCAGTGCTCACCGATTTCAGGCAGTCAACATAAAAGTTGTGAATAACTGTATCTATAACCTCTTCGTCATATTTACCGTATCTTTGGCAGTCTTTCGAAGAGCAAAGTTTGCGC
This sequence comes from Melanonus zugmayeri, assembly GCA_900302345.1. Taxonomy (NCBI): domain Eukaryota; kingdom Metazoa; phylum Chordata; class Actinopteri; order Gadiformes; family Melanonidae; genus Melanonus; species Melanonus zugmayeri. The sequence goes on along the minus strand of OMKN01005220.1, from coordinate 13,745 downwards.
ACCTTAGGGAGGATACGGACCCAAAAAGATGGACTGTCATTCGATACCCCTCCAACTCTGCTGGTGTTGCCATCTGGCCATCACAGGAATCGTAGGAAGTCTCTGTCATCATCCTTCACCCATACTTGATGAAACATCCCTGCAATGTCTGCCATCATGGCGACGTTCTCTTGACGGAACCTGAGCAAGACCCCTACAAGTCTGTTTGCCAGTTCTGGGCCGCTTATGGTAGACACCATGGTGCAGTATGTACCACAGTCTGCTATCTTTTTGCTGTAGCTGTTCTTGAGGCACCTTCTCAGCATAGCCTTTCTTGATGATCTCTTCCATGAAGCCTTTCTACTCAACGTCATCCTTCTTCAATTTCCTTAAGAGATTCAGGGTCCCCTGCTCTGCCATCAAGTAATTGTTTGGCATGACCACGTCCTTATTTCGAAAAACCTAAACGTAAGAAGTAATGGCGATCTTTGAGAACTACAGAGCTTCATGCCATCTGCATGAATGTGCAGTCTTCACCCGACGTCTCGCTCATCCCCTCATACTCTTTCTCTGAGAGATCATGGTTGTACTGCCTGTTAATCTGATTCTCCAGTTCCAACAATGGATTTACGGTTGCCGGTTACCGTAGCACGTCCGCATCTCTCCATAGCGGTGCAGGGGTTAAGTGGACTATTGACCACCCGTCCTAAAAGTGTCCGCACAGCACAAGGTCCATAAGGTTCCTTTGCTATTGATGACTTGCCATGGCTCCATCAGCTCTTGGGCTTTGACGAATCAGTAATTCTATGTCAGCCTCAATCTCTTTCAGCTTCATTTCTTTTAGCTGTGGCCATCTTTGGAGATCATTCTCGTGAGAATATCGTCTTTGGTCACTGGGATTTTGGCGTGTGTGTAGGTGTTTGGGAGTTCCATGAATGTGTTCCCTTCTAAGTGGCTTACCTCCGAACCAGATACCTCGTAGCTCCTGACAGGCTTCTCCTGTCCCATTGTTCGTCTTTCGACTTTTAGCATCACGTTTCCTCATCAATCTCTCTGTACAAAACGTTGCGAAGCTACCGGGATCAAGGAAAGCGTAGTTTAACACTTGTCTTAGTTCCCTTTGCCACCTTCACTTTAACGGCCCCAGTTCCTTCACCATCTCCTAATGAGATGAGAGCACTGCTGACGGATGTCTCTTTGCGCTCGGCTGCTGTCCTGTCCACTTCTGACTGTTGGGAGTTTGACCTCTCTGCTTTCTGAGATGGTGAGCTCTCCTTTCCTTCCATATGCAGAATGGTGGGGTGCCTTCCATTACAACTCAAGCACGTCATTCATCTTTTGCAGTCCCTGCTCATATGGCCTTTGGTTAAACAGCCAAAGCAGAGGCCATTGGTCCTCAGGAACTCAATCTTGTTCATGTGCTTTGATTGGTTTGCATACAACCAAAGGATGCCTACTGTCACATACATGCTCCTGGGCCATTAAAAACATCAGGTTACAATATTTGTACAGCTTCATGTGCATCTTTAAATTCCTTCAGAATTAATTTAAATGTTTCCACAGCGTCATCAATTTCCTTCCAAAAGCATGGATTTTATTTTGTTCATTTTGTGCGTGCACCGTGACAGTTTGCCTCTACGAATAGAGCTTAATGATTTTAATTTTTCCTTTTCTTCTGCCATAGAAATGATTTGTTTTTTCCTTCTTTTATTTTGTATTGTATCACTCTTGATTGTGCACCTCACATTTGTTTTCCTTTAACGTCTTAAACAGTGATGTTGTTTTATCAGCATGGTTTTCCTTTCCTCAGCAGAGTTTTTTGACTCAATGTCATGGCATATTTTCTTTCAGACTATAAATATGACCACTGTCCCGGTTAGAGAGAGGGTTGTTTCGGACACTCACCGCAGCCCCGATTCACCTGCCGAGATGTTATAGCCTTCGGTCTCAAACAAAAAAGATGCTTCTTCTTTCAAGCATCTGCAAACTAATAACATAAGTTGTTCAACTAAAAATGTTCCTTCCTTTTAATTCTTAATTTTCTAGTGAGGCTATTGTGTGCTAATGGTGTGTGGTGCGGTCAAAAAACTACACCGCTCCTACCTCCCACATCTAACCTAGGACTTCCTCACTGTCGAACTGACTTCCTTCCTAAATAACTTCCTATCCCATAGTACCGGCCAAGGTCACAAGGGGTCCTCAAATCACAAATAAACTAATTCCTTCCTTCAATAACACAATAGCCTTTCTACTTATAATCCAATGTATAATACTCTGTGTAATATACATCTATATAGATACAAAAATAATAATTTGGCTCCAACACCAGAAGTTATCTTGTTCACCCCAGACTCCCATGCCCTTCTAAGGCAATTAATGTTAAAGTGTGAAAAACAAAAAGACAGTTGGCAGTTTAAGTGCACAAGAAAGTGACAGTGAAACATTCTAGGACAGTGGTTCTCAAACTGTGGTACGTGTACCACCAGTGGTACGTGAGGCGCCATGAGGCAGTACGCCAGAGGACTCTGAAAATGTAATAAACATTTTTGTGTTTGCCATTTTATGGTGAAAAAAATGTATGATTAGAATTTTTCTTAACTTAAATAGTAACATGGGCATGCTACGTTGCTAAAGAAAATGATGCTTATTTTTAACACTAGGACCGCCACGACGGTCTGACTGTCTGTTCTAAATCAAAAACAAAAGATTTGAGCAATTACACCTATAACCGACATAGCAGTCATATTGACCACTATGTTCATATACCGCAGTATTTCCACATAAGGCGAGTCTTTCCATTTCCGCAGGGTATTTTCATGCTAGGTTGCTCAGCAATAGTTATTGTTTTTCTTCAATAATTTGCTTTGTTCATCCTAATCCGAAACACAAATCAAAAGGACGAAGAGAGAGAAGATGAAGAGAGCAAACCGGAGACTAAATGTAGAAGAGGTTTTGGCATTGTTTCATGAACTGGGTGAAGAGGAATCTGATGGTGGAGAAATCTCGGACTTGAGCGATGTGGAGGAATGTTCATCTGATTCCGATTATTATTATTAATTATTAATATACAAAAAAGACAAATTATATTGTGGAGTGTGTGTGGTTTGTGTCTGGTTTAAGCAGCCTCACCTGACCCGAGTCAGGCTGATTAGACTCTGGGGCTGAGGTGAGGCTGCACACCTGTGGTGCATCCAGTAATCAAGGCCCACAGGTTAAACCAGCCATCACCACACACACACACACACACTTAGGAGGAGCGCTGACGTGTCAGCAGGTTACTACCTGCTTTGCCTACAAACCAGTGTTCAACCCTGCAATAAACCGGTTTTCAACATCCACCCATGTACTGGTAGTCAGAGGAGCCCAGGAAAGCCACTTCGGTGGCATGTGGCAGACTAATATTTATGCATTATTTATTTAGTTTGTTGGTGGTACTTGGATGCTTTGGTGTAATGTAGGGTGGTACTTGGTCCAAAAAGTTTGAGAACCACTGGTCTACACATTACAAAAATATTATTGTCTTTGAATGGTATTGTATCATGAAATGAAGATATCGACTTCTCGTGATACCCAGATTTATAGTCTAAATGGATGGAGATGAGAAGATATGCCCTCAAAATGATCAAAATAGGTAGAGAGATGGAGATAGAGGTTGGAAACCATACTTTAAATGTCCATATACTTCAATATAATGACCCTCAGACTGTTTAGAGTGGTCATTTGTCAAAGGGGGGGGGGGGTTCAGGTGAACCTAAGCGCAGAACACTCAACATTGGCGTAGTTGAACGGATTTATTGTAAGTTGACAGGATCAATCAAGCAGGTGACCCGTGGGCAGGCGAGGGTCCGGGAGGGAGCAGGAGGACAGGCAAGGGTAGCGGGTAGCAAGTAGACAAGCGCGAACAGCGGGGAAGCAGCAGGCAGGCGGGGGACAGCGAACGACGAACAGGCAGGGCAGGATCACCGGGAACGGGGGAACAGAACAGACAATTAGACTTGTGAAACGAAAACCAAAAACAGAGAAACAGACTGACTAGACTAGGTACTGAGTTGTGAGTGAGTATACTACCGCCTGTAGTAGGATCAACACTCTGACAAGGAGTGGGTGAAGAACCGGGTCTGATAAAGGGACTGGTGATGAGTTGACAGCAGGCAGGTGTGCAGGCAAGGCAGGTGATGGAGATGAGTCGTAATGTGGGGAACAGGAAGATGACCATCTATGGTCATCGGAAGCTTGAGGAAGCAGACAGAAGCTAGGACGCGACCGTGACAGTAATTTTGAATTTGAATTAGTAAAGGCATCAAACTGGAATGCATGTAGAAATCTGGAGCTCTTGTACCAAATGTAAGTGCTACTTAGAGAGAGTTTGATGAGTTTTCCATTTGCATCTGCAGTACATTCAACTGCAAACAAGCCTATGCTCCAGTCAACACAAGCAGATGGAGAGGAGGGGAATATGAGTGGAATGCAGCGATATCAGTACAATATTCATCTTCAAATTCCTTTATATATATTTATACAGATAGATATAAGACAGATATAAAGTACAACAGCACTGGAACTTTTTGCTGTAATGTATCCCTCCGCTCCTGTTTACATTTACATGATAAATTGTTGCAAAAACCGTTAACGATAGTAACGTTAGATTCATTCGCCTTCTAACAGCCCAAACATGGATACATTTCCGAAAGTAACGTTTGACCTAAATTATAATTGGTCATCTTCGGAGGACGAGGGGGAAAATAATAACATTAGGCCAAAGACTTAGCAACATTTTTGTTTATGGTTTTTCTTGTCTCAACCATTACTTTATAAATAGTTTATAGAAGAACTGTTGTATAAAAGCAATATCACACTCGAGGTCATGCTGTTATACTGTATATCAGCACAGCTGTGATTATCTGCGGCCTTGTGCCTACGACTGGATCACAGCCGTGCTGATATACAGTATAACAGCACGACCTCGACTGTGATATTGCTTAAATATAGTCCACAAAGCACTCATTTACACAAAACACCCAAGTTCAAATAACTTGGGTGTTTATCACAAAATGTTTAGAATGATTCCGCAACCAGCCAAGAGAGGGCCATGGTGAGACTTGTTCCCTATGGTTTTACCATAGGAGGAGTCCTTGGTCACACACACACACACACACACACACACACACACACACACACACACACAGTAGCAGTCAGCTGAGGGTTGGCTCTCAGGTGTACCAGGCTCCTACTGGTTGTGCTTTAAATCGGTCCCCTAATCACCATCACAAGGCCGTTATAACCTACCTAACCTATAGGGGCTATACAGGGTTCGGAGTCGGACAGACCGTTGCATTTTTAAAGCGGCCTACGTTTTCCTAGCTTCGTCTAAAGCTGGGATTTGAGGATTTGAATTAGGTGACGTATCCTGTTGAAATGGTTATACATCTTCTCCTCATAACAACATCTATAAAAGGAGGTGAAACAGTGGGCCTAGAACCAAGCCTAGATATTCATTTACATACACAATATGTGCAACACATTCAAAAGTAAAAGCCTTCTAAAACTTTATGATCTGGACTTTTGGTTTATCCAACGCCATCCATGCTATCTTATACAATGCTGTGATGCATCGCATGCTTTTATTAACGTTTTGTAAATACATTCAAAATCCATTTTTTCCACAGCAGATTCCACCCAAACCTTGTCATGGTTTAAACCCCCCCCTCAAATCTAAACAAGTAACTAAAATGTGATGTGTTTTGTTGTAGACATACTCATTTGCTCCTCTCAATTACACATCTCGCTCGTTCCCGTGTGCTAAGGGAGTATGAAGACATGTTCCCACGAGACACCGTCAGCCGCTCAGACTGACAAATCGGTTCTAGGCAACATCCATTTTTAGCCCGGTGTCCTTTCCCTTTAGTTCCTCTTGTAAAATGTAACACATCCCGTCTCGGAGGAAGTTACTTGATGCCAAACTAAGAGTTTATCAATAAATCAAGACTCTCCGCATCCTCACTCTCGCGTCTTTTCCTTTTGGACTGTTTGAGCCTTTGAGCATGAACACCTCTTTATCTCTTTTCGCTGATATCACAGAATATTCCATCTTACAAGGAAATAATAAGTAGTGCTCAGAGCCATCTTCAAATATTGCAGGAGAGTGGGGCGGATAGACGCATAGATCAAAACTTAAAACATACCATCTTCTTCCTCGTCCAAAAATATGTTTGTTATTATTTTAAACCAATTATCTCCAAGATAACGCCAAGCACTACTGACAAAATGCACACACACCCCCAAACTCATGTATGAAATTAGTTACACCCACGTTTGTTGAAATGCCATTTGCTATTGTGCAATTGTTTGACTGTAACTTGTCAACTTTCAAGTTCAGCGTGACCTATACAGTACCAGGAAAGTAAGTGTGTGTGTGTGTGTGTGTGCGCGCGCGCGCGCGCGTGTGTGTGTGTGCCTAGTCTCACAAATCAGACGTTAAGATTACTAATCTAAAGTCTGATGGCAGGGGCGTTTCATGCATTCTTGCATTCTATTACATTGCAATGTTGGTTTGAATTCGATTAATCCCTAAAAGCCCTAGTTTAGACCAATCATGTGGCTGGAAGCGGGGATCTGTAAGCACATTATTGGCCATTAACAGCAAAGTTGCAAATCAACACTGTGTAGACTGGTCACTGTAGAAATACACTTAAAAGAATCCCCTTCTAAAAGCTTCATCTACTTGCGCAAATCAGTTTCTCTTCGGTAGAATATCTCCGTAACGAAATGGGAAACGAGGCATAACCCCGTCCCTTCAGTTGTTGGTTTCCGGCCCAGACTCTGTGACGTCTCCCCCCAGAAGTTCTGCTATGACATAGTAGGACTGCTGGATCCAAGATTAGTGTATTTCCATCTTTCCTAGTAGCCAATGCACAATTATTAAGACATTATCTGTTGACTAACTCAATGACTAACCCGCACCACACTTGACGCAGGCCAACTGTAAAAGGTGCAAAAGAACGAATCCTCCTTTCCTTTAGCCGCTCCATTGTAGCAAAGGCCTGTCAGAGGAGCATGTGTTTGGGGGAGAATGGCCTCTCTGTTGGCCCTGCCCTACAGCCGCAGGGCAAGACAGAAACAAACCACCACCGCTACCTCCTCAGTGATGCAGCACACACACCAACACACCACCAGGAAGTGAATTCAATCTAGTGGCTACACATGGATGGTCAATGTGTCCTCTATCTGTAAGATTGTAAGACATTCACAAACATACCCCTCTCTCCCCCTGCCATCCAACGGAAGTATTTTACTCATCCCCCTCCCTGGTTCCCAACCATCCAATCAAAACAACAGTCCTGTTCTCCAGACATCACTAGCAAACATCGTCTTCCTTAACTGAGAAGATGAAAACAACACTGAAAATGTTTTTATATTTCAACATTTTGTCTAAATTGGTGTGTGTGTGTGTGTGTGTACGTGTATGTATGTGTAAAAAGACATTACGATAAAGGAACTTTTGAGTAGACAGGTCGGGGATATGCCAGTCCACCCGTAGCCGCGTGATGCCCGGGGTTTGGGATGGCATTATCCGCACTACATTTCTTTCCCATACTCTGCAGTTGAAGTTTTTTACTTTCCCTTCATATTATGAATGGAACAAACACTCATGATTCTGAATGAGGAATCGGTTTATTGACAAATCCAGGTAACTATGGGCGTTCCTAGAACCATGTTTGGTTAATTAGGCCGATGGAAGTTGACGGGGTGTGGACTCGTCAGCCCATTCACGTGCACACAATCTCAGGACAAATGGTATGTATGAACAGAAAACCCTGTACTGTTGTGCTACGCACTGTTTGAACAGATTTCCATCTTTCTTGCTGAACATTCATTTGTGCAGACACCTATGCAGAGCTTAATGCATACGGGCCCCTGGCGTATTACAAGTATACGAGTATAGCCGTAACAACGTCTCTCCAGGCAGCTTGACCAGCGGGCTGATTACCAGCTAATCTCCAGCCAGCCAGTTAATACCAGCAGCGTGGCCCGGGGAGCCGACCCGGCCTGGGAGTTTAACTATGGCAGCGTGAGCGACATCTCGCTAGCTTCAGAGGCTAATGAGGCTACGCTGTTCCACATTCACTCATAATACACAGGAGCTATTGTACGCGCCTGTAGAGGTAGGACTCAAAAAGCAGAAATAAAGAAGAAACTGTTTTTTTGAGTGGCAAAAAAAACAACCATATATGGTTTATTGTACTACACAGCGATAATAAACCCAACAGGTTTTGTTTGTTTGTTACAAAACGGATTGAGATGTTCTACTCAGCCGTAATTAATTAGATGAGACAATTGCACCAATTTCCTGTAATGAGGTTCAAGAATGGGGGGGAAAATAATGATGACTAATTTACGCTTAATGACAATAATTAATCATGTCATGGAATATCCAGTCTCATGGTTATGTGATTATATTACTACTGATTTAATGCCCAGCTCTAATGTAAGGCTGATAGAGGACTGTAGAATTACTGGGGCATCAAACCTGATGCTCAAAATACACTTCTACAACTAGAGACTCACACTCTCAGCATCTAGTAGGCAGTTGTTCCTCGCTAGAGGAACAGAAAGGGAAAATTGTCATACAACCAAATTTAAGCTATAACCACAATCAATGGCCAAAAACTGGAAGCGATACCGTAACACATGTGCATAAAATAGAGGTAGCAAATGGAATCATTTGACAAAACATATGAACGTTACAGGTTTGCCTTTTGTGTCAATATTTCACGCGAGAGATTAAATAAGCTAACTCACAAGCTTGTATAAATGGAAATGTCCTTAAAAGTGCCTGCCTCTTCAGCAAGTCAAGTGTTACTATAGTGTTATAGTGAGAACGTGCAAACAGTCGCGCACGCGGCGAGGTGCAAAGGCAGTTAGCACTCATAGCGGGTGAGTGCGTGTGTGTGTGTGTGTGGTGAAATCTGTGTTTACACTGCATGTCTCGAGATACCGTGAGTCACTGTTGCTCTAGTGCGATTTGAAGCTGTGTGCGCGGGGGTATTTATATCGCTCTTTGTGTGAGGGAGTGATTTAATATTTGTTCTTTTTATAGTGCACGCCATAGAAACAGGATTAGAATGAGTAATAGCCTGTAGCTACATCTGAACAAAAAACGAGATATTGGCGGAAAAAAAGAAAAGAAAAGAAAAGAGGGATCGTCTTTAAGGAGCCTTTATCACAGAGGTGTAGCAGCACGGGTGGACACAGGTGTATCTCATGACGGTAACGACGGGCACTGGCACGCCTACAGACCTGTAATTAACTTAATGAGATACACCTGTTTTTGTCCGTACCATTACACCTACTACTACACCTCCCTCACAGGTAAGAGTCACGGGGTGGTGAACAAACCCGGGTCAAAGTGTGGACCTTATATCTTACGTTACACTCTTATTTGTGAGACGACCTTCTACAAATCGAGGCGATTCTCAACATCTACCCGGTAAAAGTGGAGCCGATAGGCCGAGCAATTATGGACGCCAACGCCAACATGAGAGAGCGCGCGTGCGTGCGTGCGTTTTCTTTCCAGGCATCCTAATGACGGGATAGAATAGCAGTTGCTTGTGTTTCCCTGGCGACGGGCACCATGGTTATGTGTCTGAGGGAGAAATGGGAGAGTGGAGGTGGAGTGACATACAGACAGAGAGCGAGAGAGAGACACTGTGGTAATACAGGCTGCCCTTTGAGAAGTACATTCAAAAACCACTCCAAACACAGATCAGTGTGTCCACAACACTGGACGACCCCCCCTAATCAAACAGTAGTTCATGGCACAAATGTACATGTATCTCGGATATCGCTGTGGCTCGCCAACATGAATATATTTATAAAACAAAAGCTTCGGTACCCTTTGCAGTTGTACGTGTACACACACACACACACACACACACACACAGTGTCTGTTGGAAATCATTGACTTTGCAAAGCAATGTCAATGCTTTGCAAAGTGGCTTTCAAGAGATGCATTATGCAAGCACCCATATACCCATAAAGGGAAACCAGGGAACCTGCTTGAAGATAGTTAGGGAAAATTCACCAACAACTTCAAAAAGACAAGATTCAAAAAGGACAAGTATCAATATCCAGGGGGTTTGCTACCTGTCCAAATACCACTCATCACACACACACACACACACACACACACTTACTTATTGTATACAGTGCACTTATCCCTTCGTCTGCTTATTGTCATGCACTAAAAAGAAGAACACTCACACACTGAATTAAACATGATGACGATCCTGGGGCTTCGCTGGTTGAATGTTAATTACATCGCCTGCGCAGGGCTGCAACGAGCAACCTGCTCCACGTGGAAAAACCTACCGTGTACACCTGCGCGACACACACACACACACACACACAATGTGGCATGCGTAGTCTAAAAATATCACATTATTTACATAAGGCCTACGTCATGAAGCGCACGCCCCCCCCCACACACACACACTTTGTTGTAATGTTAAGCACTGAGGAGCGTTTCATGGTAGATGGAGAGACAGAACTGTGGATGGACGAAACAATCGCAGTGAAGTTGCAACAAAAGAAATGCATTAAAGATGGCGGAGTGAAGCACGGGACAGTGAACGGAGTGACAGTGGCGTCCTAGCGGGCGTTCGTTTGGAACAGATGAAAGTTAATGTGACAATTATAGTATGATACTGAGGAATAAAGAGTGATAGGCACAGTTGCCTGAAAAAAATGCTATGTAAATAAATACCAGAGAGAGATGATGTCACTCACATGTCTCGCGTGACAACAACTGTGTGCGTGCAACAGCTAGGTCAAACGGTTGAAATTCAATGGCAATATTGAAATGACAGGATTCTGGAAACCTGAGACACAATTGCCCATAAGTTAACACAACACGTTACACTCGGTGTAATTTTTCCACACCAACACACTTTCTCACTTTCCCGTTCAATGTCTCCGTTTTCTCTAAACAGAAGCACAAATGCGATGGAGCACACGGGGAAATGTCTTTCTCCATACGTTCCGAAAAGTACCTGTTAGCTTTAAAACCATCATCACCATTAATGAAACGCCAGTACACACACATACACACAGTAACTTAATGTAAACACCAATGTAAGAGGGACACACAGGAAGGATTAAAATGATGGAGAGAGGTGTGGCTGCTTAAGGTTAAGGATGCCATTTTATTTTGTAGTCCCGGGTCAAAAGAACCAGTTTTGTATTTTATACTCTCAATAAAAGCAAAGACTAGCTTGGTGTGTGTGTAGAGAGAACGGAGTTCAGGAAGTGAGAAGGGTGGAGCGACGAGGAATGGCTGCCCTGGGTGGTAAATTATTAAACACAATGGACTTTCACACCTTATGCCAAGGAGACAAACAATATAAACCTACTGCTTAGAGCGTGGCCTATCACAGAGCACTTCCTGTTCGGGGAAGAATTCCATTCTCAGTCTTATTTTTAAATCTGCATCTGCACGCCGTGACATTTAACCGCTAACCAATGGCAAGGGGTTCCACAGGCGGCACCACACACACACACACACACACACACGACTGGTGAGGTCAAGAGCAGACATTATTGCGGCAAGGCTGTTTTAAAATTTACTTCATCCAAAACATCCGGTGGTTTAGAGCACAGAACACTATGGTTCTGTAAATTCTATAGGAAGCAGACACACGTTTTGTTTGTGTGTGCGCGCGTGTGTGTGTGTCTGCATGTTAAAAGCAAATTAAAAACACCCTAAGATAATTTCATA
>OMKN01005213.1:2412-12948 GCA_900302345.1 Melanonus zugmayeri | reverse complement strand
GCGTGCGTGCGGCACACTTCAGCTCTCTTAGGGGATGAAACCTCTCTAAATCTAGTGGTTAGGGGGTTTTGACGCCGAGCCAAAAGGTTGTGGGTTCGAACCCTGTAGGCAAGATGCCCTAACCTTAAATGACATGTATCGGATGCTATGCTTACATGCTAACAGGCTAACAGGCGCTCACCTGTGGAGCGACCGTTCCTCTGGGTTCACTCTGACACACGAACCCTGGATTCAGTACATCTCGTCTCCATGGGCTGATCACACATCTGTGACAGGAGCCTTCATCTCTCTGGCTACAGAGCACTGAAGTTGTGTCTCTACAGCTTTCTCTCTCTCTCTCTCTCTCTCTCACACTGTCTCTACACCTCTCTGTCTCTCACTGTACCTACACCTCTCTCTCTCTCTCTCTCTCTCTCTCTCTCACTGTCTCTACCTCTCTCTCTCTCACTGTCTCTCTCTCTCTCTCTCTCTCTCTCTCTCTCTCACTGTCTCTACAACTCTCTCTCTCACTGTCTCTACCTCTCTCTCTGAAAATGTCACCTCTGACACTCCTTCTCTCTCTGTCTCTCTCAGGCGTTTTCACATGTTCTCCTTCTGGTGTAACTTTTGCATGCACTGTGAAAATGTCGCAGTAGAACTGCCTGCTGGCTGGATGGGAAGACTGATAATGGTTAATAACTTATAATAGCTTCGATAACTACACTTTTGTTTTATTTTGTTTGCTTGTTTGAGTGAATTCTGCATTTTTGCAAGGCTATGTTTGTATTGCTATTCCAGGTTTATTGTATGGTCTTAATGTTATATAATGTCATAAGCTATGAGGCTATATCTTTAATAACAGATATTCATATAGCGCATCTGACACGACATGTATCTGAAATCACGGCAAGTCGCTTAAGGTCAAATGTCGACTAAATGATTAAACACTAGGATTGTTGTAAGTACAAATGAAAGTAGCATCATAGCAATGCTTCAACCCCAACTACAGAGGAGAGAACAGGGACCAAACGCCCTGTATGCTCACTTTCCCAATGAGATGTACATTTGAAACATGTGAACGCTGATCCCATCCCCACCATGGTTCCTAAAGGATCGCCTAAAACCCTTTCCAGGCGCTGCCCGGTCCCGGTCCACTCCTCTGGAGCACTGGGAGTTGCTGGTTTTGACTCTGGGGACAAAGACCGGTGGAGCGTGGCGTCTTCATTAACAGCGCTAACAGCCTTACATTAACCATAAATCCACACCGACTGTCGTCCCTCTCCCTCCGCGGGGTCGCTGGAAGCGCCACCCTCCGCGCTGAAACTTCTGCCGCTAGCAAGCTAGCGGGGGTCAATCCGCAATAAAAAGCATCCGTTTTCACGGCTCAGGGCAGAGGGATTGGAGACCTCCCACTCCACTCCGAGTCATTAACTTCACCCTTTTCACGGCAGGCAAGGGGAGACTGCCGCTGAGCTACCATAATCCCCAGCATTACCTTCACCTGACCTTCCGCGCGGCCAAGGAAAGAGCGAGAGGTGTGTTAACAGGCGGGCGGCCGGGCAGCGGCAGCAGCTGGTCACTGTTGATTCAATAAAAAAAAAAAACAGAAGGAAAGGTGAACATTGTTCATGCTCTGCAACTTTCTTCCAGAAATGTCTTTCTGACTCAGGAGAAATATGTGTTACCTTTGGTCTGTTAGTCAAGGATACACAAAAAAACGTTACGTCCTCAGATGCTAATCTTGAAAACGATGTGTGTGTGTGTGTGTGTATTCGCTAAACAGTTACTGACTCGGTTAATAACATGAAGACAATGTGTCTTACGGTCCTTTTATATTGAACGTGATTGTTGCAATTTTTTCCCACGTCAATAAAATAATAAAAAATCACAGAGCTGAATGGGACACTTGGACACATACTGTACCCTGACCTATTATCACTATATATAGGTAATATATGTCATATATATGACATATATATGAATACAGGTTGCTTTTGATAACATGGCGTTTCATTTTGGATACCAACTTTCTCCAAAAGAGTGATAGAAGAGTGAGGTCGTTTAGATTTGAATGTGAAAAGACAGAATTAGTTTTTGTTATGCGTACATATTTTGGTTAAAAATTACGTTTCATTTCATGGCATCTAAATGCTGAGATTGTGCGACCTGTAGGTCATCATATGATGACCTACAGGTCGACCTACAGGTATGATGAGGACAACTTAGTATTATAGACACTAGCAAATATACTACAAACTGTGAATGAATTGAAGGTTACACATTTACAATCACAAGCCTCGGGTGTTCAACTCCCAGCTGAAAGGTACTGGGCTCGATCCCCAACATCCAGAGCATACCTGTAGGCATCCTGGAGTATAAAGCCTAACTCCCTACCTGCTCCTTAATGACATGTATCTGAATTCACTGTAAGTCTACTAAATAGTCGACTATTAAACTATTTAGTAGACTATTTAGTAGACTTACAGTCTACTAAATAGTCTACTAGTAGTAATAATGGACAACTGGATCTTGTTGATTTACAACAGTTTATCACGCAACATACCATTCCTACTATTAATATAAGCTGTGCTTATTAATCCCAGATGGGGAATGTATGTATCGCAGCGAAATGTCTCACTTTATGTGTGCAATAAACAACAAACAGAACCCACAACTCAAAACCTTAAAATCTGTCTATGTTCTGTATCTCTCCTATAATTTCAAACACCTTTCAACAGCTGGGTCCTTTGGCAAAAGGACCATGAATAGGAAGGGTGTGGAAGTGCAGCAGGTCTTTCTAACCTTGTACACTCCTTTATTGTGCTCCAAAACAGCTGGATCCCCACAGCCAGGGCTCTCTGTTTGCTGTTGAACCCCCAAGGTTCGGAAAAGGACAACCTGAAAGACAGCAAGGAGTGAAACGTGAATGTCGTGTCCCTAAAAGGGAAATGTATGGGTCCTACGAGACTGAAACATCTACAGTCCCTCAGTGCGACAAAGCACTTTGAGTTCCAGTTGCCCTGTTCACCTCAACTTAGCACAGAAAAATGGATGTGCATTAGGCTCTAGCGTGTGTGTGTGTGTGCATGTGTGTGTGTGGAGGTAGAATGCCTACATATACCACCAACATTACTAACATGACCAAACATGTCAGGTCTGTGCTACAATTTATTTTTTTGTCCAAACAATTCTCGTGTTCGGAAAACTCGATACGAAGCCATCACTGTCTGATGACTGAATGTTCTGAAAGGCTTTTTAAATGTACAAGACCAGGATGTATGTGTGCATGAGTACACGTGTGTGTGTGTGTGTTTTCTGGAAAATAGCCCATTACAATAACTCCCTGCACCCTGAGGCCCCGTTCCCTCTAATGCTGGTGCAATCCTGCGCTAGCACGCTGCAACATTATTACAACCGATTGTTAATTTCAGGAGAAACACTCTGGACTCGCCCTCCACCGACCCTCCCTGTTGTGTTCATAGCGGCCCCGTCGTCCCTGTTGAGCACAAGGTTTGCTCCTTGTTCGTCGTATTTCCTAGCCTTGTGAGACCATCCAGATATTCACATCTGCGGTTTGCGATAAACATCAGTTTGGCCTTTGGCCGGACAGCAATTGATTCCAAACGGGTGCAGCCTTACATATTATTACAACCGATTGTTCATTTCAGGAGAAAACCCTCTGGCCTCGCCCTCCACCGACCCCGCCCTGTTGTGTTCATAACAGTCCCATTGTTCCTGTTGAACATGAGTTTTCTTATTCCCAGCGCTGAGTGACTCGGTTTGTGTCGGTTAGCGATGGACTTGTCGGCGCAACGCGATAACATCATTAACACTCCGCTTTAGTGTTGTTGTTGTTGTCATTGTTGTTGTCATGGAGTCCTTGTATTTCCTTTTACCTTTGAAACCGATTTACGTTTGTGTTCAGCTCTACGCACACATGAGTTGGTGAGAAGTAGGCATCGTAATAATAATAATAATAATAGTCATCACCTCTACAGTCTGTCTACAGTCACACACTGAGTCATACAATGATTCTTGGACTGCATCAACTTACTGCAACTTGGAGGAAAAAAATATACCTTAGATACGTATATATAAGGTATATACGTATATACCTTATATACATTTGAGCCATAACCCATTTCCTCCAATCCTCCAACTGCTGCAGTAACAATGCACGACTCAATTGTTCTCCCTATTATCTTAAACGTTGTTTTTACTCTGAGGAGCCTTTCTTCTCTCTTCTCTGTTCTCCACGTTTCTCTCAGGATCCAAGCTGTGGTCACGTCGGGTTTAATGGCAATAAAATCAAAAGAACTATGGCGCCCTCTACAGGCGAACAGAGGAACAGAGGAGAGATGAGGACAGGGGAAAACAAGGAGAGGAAGAGAGAATGAGAAAGGAGGAGAGGGCAGGAAAGAAGAGGAGAGGCCAGTCAAGAAGAATAGAGGAAAGGAGAGAACATGAGAAGAAGAATGCCACGAGAAAAGGAAGGCAAAGTAGAACAAAACTTGAAATAATAATAATAATAATGCCTGCTGCTTTTCTTGTGAACAAGAAATGATCTGCTAAGAAGTAAATGGCTGATTGCAGGGACATTGTGTTCTCTCAGTAACGAGCGATGTGACCATCATCGCGCGGTGGTTTCCAACCTAATGATTAACATCACCCTGTTTGTCTCCTCTCCGCTCCATCACTATCACTGTTATTTCTTTATATTATAGCTTCCTCTGCAAAGGCGTATAATATCACACTGATGCCTGGCACTCCCTTTAACATAACAATCACTGTTATGCATCTGTGTGGTTGCTTTTGAGAAAAGTATTCTGTGCATTTGTGCAAATGTGGGCATGTGTGCGTGCGTGCGTGTGTGTGTGTGTGTGAGTGTGTGTGTGTGTGTGTGTGTGCACGTGCATATTTGGGATAAAGTATTTGTTCAGTGCTTTTATCTGTGTGTGTGTGTGTGTGTGCATATTTGGGATAAAGTGTGTTGTATACACAATGGATATGGTGATATATCATATGTCGTAAACAGTCCTAACAGCCCTATTAAAGGAGCATTGCAATAAACTTTGCGCGTGATTGTGTTGCATAAAGATACATGGCTTATCGGTTGCTAACAGCATGACTACATTACATTTATACAAAAGTCGTTTTAGTTTTAGCTTTAGTGCAATTTCGATATTAACGCTATCATGGTGGCTGATGTTTCATCGCTGGATTGCATTGACCTGACATGCTATTCATGTTACTGACACCTATTAGTACTAACTTGAAACTTCAATCTGTAGTAGTGTTAAGACTCTGTGGAATACATCTCATGGTGTAACTAGCTCACTGTGGACTCTGCACAGTGGGGGGTGGATCCTTTGAAAACATGTTTTTCACAGAACATCTTCATTACACAACTGACTGTACACAGTACAGATAAGTGGTGTGAGTGAATGCACACTGGCAGAAGAAAGTAGAAGTCAGAGTCGACTGCATGGAGAACAATGGATTTGTTCTAAGTGTAGAGGGAGAGATGTTTGCTGTCTACGTTAGAGAGGGTTTTTTCTCTCTGCTCGGGTTTCTTTTCATTCAACACTTTCAGAAAAGACAAAACATACAATTTAACAAGTTGACGACAGCCATTAGAAGATTAGCAGAAGGTACATACTTTGTACAGATTTAACGTACAGATTCACTGTACAACATTCATCATGCGTTCATCATATTTTCCCAACCTTTGCATGCAGGGGAACAGACGAACAAATAGCGATGGGGGCGCACACACACACACACACACACACACGGCTTCCAGCAAAGGCGTAGCCGTGGCTGTGTGCCATCTTCCCTCGTTGCTATGAAACAGCGGGGTGTGCGTTGTTTGATCGGCAGATCCTGCAAGCGAGTGTGCATGCACAGTGGGTGATTTGGAGAAATTGTGGTTGCAGAAGACGTTATGATTACCCAGTCTCTGTGTCTGTGTGTGTGGGTGAGTGCGTGTGTGTATGTGTGTGTGTATGTGTGTGTGTGTGTGGCCCAAGACCCTGTGTCTTTACAGAGGACATGGAGAGAGAAGCAAGGCCACCATGCATATTTGTGTGTTTGGGCTCGAGCAGAGATGAGAACCCAGAGAAGATGAAGGAGGGAATGTTTCTCCAAGATGGACGGTACACTGATAAAAGGAGGAGAGGAGGAGGAGAAGAGAAGAGGAGTGAACAAAGAGAAAAAATGAGTGGGAAGGAGAAGAGAGAAGAGCGAGGGAGGAGAGAAGCAAAGGAGAGAGGAGAAGATAAGAGAATCTTCTGCTTTTTTGTTTCCCTTATTTGGGGGGTCTTGAAGCAACAGACAGGTCAGTGGGTCCAGGAGGTTCATAGTCTGGATTCATAGTTCATTCTATGAACATACTGGTTGTGTTTAACACTTGCCTTATTTTGTTTTTAATGTGTGGCTCATTTAAGTTGACACCGTTGCAAATCACCAATCAAAAAAATCAAGATCAAAATTTCAAAGACAAGCCAAAATTGGCAGGAATCCAAAAGATAATGGCGTCGCTCTACAAATAAATGGTTTTGCTTTGGCAAATCCAAATGAGGACAACAAAAATACCAAAAGTATTTCCCCTTCTTTCTCTCTTGTTTTGTCTTCTCTTTCTCTTCTCTCCTCTCTTCTCCTCACTCATAGACAGCTCTGTGGGGTGCTGTCCATGAAGGAGAAATATTAATTTATTTATACTCGTATAGCTTTCTTCTCTCATAAATAAATGTATGACAGCTTGTAAAGATCAGGTCATGTCAGATGTACAAAATGCCAAGTCAAGTTGATTTCAGACCACAGTTAGCTTCACAATCCCACATTACAGGCCTACCCATTATACAAGTTAAAATAAGTCCAAGGGAAGAAACCTTGAAAAGAAACACAGTAGAAGCGGCAATAGGTGTAACATAGCAGAAATATAACAGTGGCAAAAAAACAAAGGAAAGGAATACAATGGAGAATGAAATCTTGCTTTCATCGCCTTTGATATAATCACACCTATATGGACATGGCTGACCTTTTGGTGGTCCAAGCAACAGTAAGAAGGATGATACTGCAAACACCTCTACGAAGGTGTCGCTTAAAAACAAAAGGTCATGCGCTCTGCAAAAAAAACACAACCCAAATCCAATTCCATGGGACCCTGGCTCTTTCTGCATCATCCTCCAAGCTACAGTATGAGGTTTATGGCCTCACGTCAGACATCCAAACTACCCCGGGCTGAAAAACATAAAACCAAAGTATAGGCCTAATAGTCAGCAGTACTTCTTGTTTACTTTCAGATGTTGACCCACTTACTCCTGGCTTTTTTTTCATCATGGAAGGAGGTACTGAAGAACATACAGGAAGAGGTTCGGTCATTAAATCCAGATTGGTACTATCCTGGATTTGTTTGACACACTGCAACCAGCACCGACATTGGGCTGGTGTGCTGCACCCGCCGGTGCATTTCGTTCATTCTATAGTCGGGTGTTGGTGTTTGTCAGGGCAGTCATGCTGTTCGACATCTGTGTCACATGATAGCCATAACACCATCTCCCCGATCACTACCCAAGGTCCTTTACTGCATTGAATCTGCCCTACGATAATTCCTGTGACATCACCAGCTAGCCAATCAGTGTAGAGCTCCTGTGTCGCGCTCTCCAAAACCTCTTCATCTTGAAAGCCCACCTGCAAAGTCTGAATAAAAACCAATCAGAAGTGTTAAAGCACAGGCCATCCCACCGCCCCCTCTCCACACATCCCATCTGCTACATCTCAATAACACATCAACACACCGCTGTACATCCTAGCATCCAGCACCACCGCTATTTGGCGAGGAGGGGCTGCTGAAGTACCTGCCCCCCTAAATTGGCTCCATTGTGCCATCGTGCACATGTACGATAAAGTTTTGTTCCCGCAAGACGAAGATGGATCATTAAACGAGGTAATAAACGTTATTGGTCGAGCGGTAATGACCCGTCATTCATCGCACAGCTGTGACAAACAATGGCGGTGAACTCTCGTCTAATGAATTGAATTTACAAGCGAGGTCTGCTGTACACAGGATCCTTTTTTTATCGCCTTTTTGGCTATGAAACCAGATTACAGAGTATGCTTTGCTAAATCACTGGGTATGAATGTGCTGTTTTGCAGGAGCCCCCCCCCCCAAAAAAAGACAGACATTGGATTGGGTTGTAGCAACCCATTAGATTGTATGGTTGTAATGCCAATACTTCACACTCGCTTGGACTTAACCTTCATCTAGATGCTGTGTATCCAAAGAGCCAGTAAATAACATGAGGGCTATTTGCATAAAAAAGGTGATAAACTAATTAAAGCTCCGTCTTAAATGAATAACATGTTTACACAAGCATCCTTTGAACAGTTGGCGTCAATGGAGAAAGGAGGCCAAAGAATGATCAAATATAATGAGCTGTCAAACACACACACACACACACACATACATCACACACACACACACTTACAAATAATCACATCATCATCATAATGATAATCATGAGTCCTCTGAGACTTCACGCACACACACACATGCACACACACACACACACACACACACTCTCTCTACATACATACACACGCACACACACGCACAAACACACACAAACACAGACACACTGTAGGTGGCGTTCACTGCCTTGCAGAGTTAGCACTTTGCCGTTAGTTAGCCGTCTCCAGTCAGAGGCCTAATCAGAGAAGTGTTGTTACCACTTGCTGCGACTGGGGAGTACAAGAACTATGAGACATGAGCAAATGTCAACTGTTAACTTTCTTCCACAACTTTCAGAGGAGTCGAGGGTATCCGACTTTCTCTGTCTGGAAAGTTCACATTAGCATTTTGCATAGCAAGGTTCACCTCCGTCTCCCCGTACGGCTCAAGAGGGGCTATTAGGGTGGAGTGGTGGAGGATTTCAGTCCAATAGGATATTTGCTGCCACTGTTCTTTTTTCAAAATGCCAAATCACAGGCTGTTTGCTGGTTAGTTCACACCACACGATGTTAACCTGATTTTCCACTCTGCAACAATTTTTTAAAATAAAGACAAAAGCCCCGGCTCGGAGGCATATCATAGCGCACTCCCATGAGTGATGATCGTGTAGTGTAGTGTGTAGTGTGAACCACTCAAGGACTGTAGTGTGAAAGGTGCAGCGACAATCTACAGCCAATGAGAATATCAGAATAAATCGATCTATCCGAATAAATTGGCATACACACAAGCTTTTCAGTTATTTGTAACAAAAACAAAGCACAAACGTGAGAGAAACAGAGAGAGAGAGACGGTGGCTCTCAGTGGTTAGCGTTTACGTTGCTAAGAGCGAGAGCCATCTCCTTCAGACACTTCAAGGCCCATCCTCATCTCCATGGTAACCTGTGCTCGTTAGCCAGACCCAAAAGGTTCGTTAGTGGATAATCCAAATTCCTAGACGATGATGAAACCTTTGCCTTGGTATTTAATGTGTCGTCAATATGTCTGATTCTTGTTCCTGATTAATAATCACGTTGCAGTGGAGTATTTACAAGCGCTTAGGCCTATATCTCGGTGAATGAGTTCACCTTGATTTAATCTGTTCTAGTACTCAGTAAGGAGGACTAGTAGTACAAGTAGTAGTAGTAATAGCAGTAGTAGGCCCTATTGGTAGTACTAGTGATAGTGGTAGTGGCAGTAATTATAGTAGCAGCAGTAGTAATAGTATTAGTATTAGCAGTAGTAGCGGTAGTAGGCTAGTAGTAGCATCAGTAGTTATAGTAATGGTAGCAGTAGTAGTATTAGCTGGGATTATGTTGTTTTGCTGTCAGAAGCTGGACACAACCTTGAGAACAGGAATCTCACAGGTTAGACCACCATGAGGGATTTATGCAGTAAAACCAGACTTGCACAAAATAAATTGCTATTCCTATCTGTGTTTTCTTAGCCCTACACTGTATTTTCTTTCTCTCCTTCTTTCTTTCTTTCTTTCTTTCTTCCTTTCTTTATTTCTATTTCTTTCTCTTTCTTATCCTCTCTCTTCCTTTGCTTCTGTCTTTATTTTTCTGTCTATCTTTCTTTCTTAGCTTATTTCTAATTGTACTGTTGCACTTGTTTTATGCGCACCACTTAACTCTGTGAGAATATCGGTTGAAAAGTGGAGGCATTTCTCCGGCTCACGACAGCTTTGAGACGGATTGCGTATCAAACACTGGATCAAGTCGTTCGCCTCCCACACACACACAAACACAAGATGTGAATATTAATAATATCAACCCAGAAACCAAACCACCGCCATGCAAGTCCCTCAACTCAAGGGGGGGGGGAGTTCTATAAGCACAGACGTGATCTTATTCTGCGTATCGAGGGAGACAGACGAGGCGGACGTACACAGAGAGTACCGATGAAAAAGAACATCACACATGTGCTTCGTGAGTTACATCAATTAGTGATGAAACCTGTTTAAACTCAAAAAAAGGTTGGAGCCGATTCAGATCTCTCCTGTAGCGCTGATGGCGGGGAGGCGGGCTGCTGTGCGCATTCCCTCCTAATGAGAGACCCCCCGACCG
>OMKN01005192.1:1663-19438 GCA_900302345.1 Melanonus zugmayeri | reverse complement strand
CACATGTAAGATTAACAGGGTTCTAAACCCAGTGCCACTTCACAAAGCATCAGGGAATAAAAGTCCATTCTCACAGTTGTCACATATTTAGCATTCACACAGATTCAGCCATAACACATGGCAGCACTAAAATGGGAAAGTCCTGTTGTCCCCTTTAACTGGTGTGTCTCATAGGGAACAGCAAGACCAACCACAGGTTGAGCCCTACGTTAACTCCTTGGCACTCTGAGAACAACCGCAAAACTTTTGCTTTGTTCATTTTGTTATTTTTTTTGGAGCAACTTATGGTATCAAAAAGTTCTACGGTTAGGGTTGACAGTTTCATCTGTAGGGATCATCATCGAGGAGTGCGATGTGTTTTGGAACAACAAATGGCATGCATTAGAAGAGGTTAAAGCTGGGGAGAGGGGTGGGGGAGGAAGGAGCATGGGATACATTCAACATCATACACCACGGGAACTAATGTGATATGTTGAAATTGTCTTTCAAGACATGGCCTGATATGATCCTGCTTGTAGGGTCATTTGTGCACATGGAGATTGTAAATTAATGATGTGATTGTATTGCAATCAACATATGTTGTTGAATGAATTAGGTGAATCATTGGGTCATTGTATAGGCCAACATATAGTCCTACACAACAGTGGAAGCAGATGAGCAGATAACAACGCCATGAACACCTACATCTCCATCTACTGATTACTTGATTAGATGTATGACCTTATAAAACACAAAAACTATAGCAGTAACTATGGGAATTTGAGCAATAACAGTGTTTCCTATTCACAAGACCAAAACAACCACAGAGGTGACACCATGCATGCATTAACTCCAGATTGCAGGTTTAAGGCAAAACGAGCACACAAATAGTAGGTGCCACAGACCATCCTGAAATTATTGTTTTGTTTCACCTAACTAAACCACAAGAGACACACAAGAAAACACAAGCAGTAGAAAGAGGTTATCAGCAGGAAAACCAGCCACGGTCTCGCCACTTTGGACTGCCAAATATCAAATCATTCAACGGTCTGGAAAACAACTTTTTTGGAGACATGAAGGAGGAGGAACAAGGAGGAAAAACACTACAAGGAAGGAGGGGGTGGTGACAGAGCCATGATCCCTACAGGTGAAAACCAATCAGAGAATCTAGGTCCTTAAAAGACATAATCTTCAACCGCGCCGACTGACTGCAAGCCTGTGCCTTCCCTCTGTCCAGTGTAACAGATGCAACAGAAACGGATGAACAGAATTCAGTCAAAGGGAATTTAAAAAAGGGTAGACCTTGTGGAGGCCTGCCGTCAAAGCCTAGCTGTGTCAAGGTGCACAGGAAGACACACCCCGTTTCGTCCTATTACAGGCCTTAAACATAATGGAACATTGTGATTAATATCAAAAAAGTCACAACTTTCAAGTCAATACATTGGCATGTTATCATGACTGAAATGATGGCTTATGAAAACGTCAACTGTTAAACCCAAGAGTTTCTCAATTTTGGCTTCGTACTCTTTTGTTTTTAAACTAAATTACAATTCAAGGGAAGGCTAGGCCTTTGTTTCCTCTTTTCTGTTTAATGCCGTCATCTTTGGCTTGTAACAAATTGGGAACCATGATATGCAATTTTGATAGATGTTAGTATTGAATGCAGTGTTAAAGCCATTGTATGGGCAAGCAATGTGACACTTGTTAATAGCCTTAGAGGAAATGCCCTGGATAAGTTACCACTCTTTAAAAACTCATTTTCCAGCACAATTCACAGGTAGCAAATGCAGTCTCACACACACAAACAGAGTTTTTAGGTGTTTGTATACCCAAGTACAAGAGTACCTCAATATTTGTATTCTTAGGTTTTTTCATTTGACATTTTTAAATCATATTACAGGACTGGAAAATGGTTTTGTTAATTGCAAGGTTTTCCAGAACGTATGGAAAACCTGTGAATATTTTGTCAAGTCAATATTTCCATGATGGTACATTATGCCTACAAGTCCATGATAATAGAAAGTGTGACATTCTTTCTTTTTTGGCCAATGAGAGTCCCTAATGTTGAGCAAGAACCGGTGGTCTACAATGGTCTAGAAAATCCAGGATGCTTTTGCTATACAAGTCATGCAGTTCACTCGTGCAAAGTAGGGGCAGCAATGACATGGCTCTCCATGGAGGACCTCTGAGTCACAAGTGAAAAGAGCAGGGGAGTGGAGGCCTCTGGAATTGTCAGAGGACGGGTAATGTGTTCAAAAAAAGGGTTTATGGTGTAATCTTTCTTCCTGATCAAACAGTTGAGAAGCTAAATGGCCTCATTTGAATGCAAATTATATCAATAGTAGCAGGAGTAACAAGGCCAGGCCCACTGTCCCCTGTGCTGGGGTGAGCTCCAAAAAGGACTTCCAAAAAAGAAGGGAAAACACAGACACTGCCAGGACCAGTGGTTTCATTCCCAGTGACGCCTGCACCCACGCTGAAAACGCATGGACTATGTGCTATATACGTCAAATGGGACTTGCACGTCTCAAAAACACACCCAAAGGGGATTCTATTTTTTTTCTTCCAAAATCTAAATTGGATTTGTGTTCTTGTTCAAATATGGTAAAAAAGGGATGTGAACAGCGGATACGCCTGCCTCCCCCTGCACCAATGTCATCTGAGCTATGGCACACTTACTTTGGTGTTCATATTCTGGGAGAATTCCAGTATGGTGTCGACGCGTGTCCAGGCATCCGGATGCTCTTTCAAATGTGTCAGCACCTCTTGTGCCATTCTTTGCTGCAATGGAATAGATTAAAAAAATAGAGTTTTGCATTTAGGGTAAACTCCCTTCAAGTCCAAATATCACAGATGGACATACATGGTACATTTTACAGGTGCAGCAGAAGAAACATACCATTAACAAGCTATTTGTATGCATTTCAATGTCTGACCTCAATGCCATTGTACCACTAGGGTAGATTGTGGTAGATTACATGTTTAGCACCTGGCATATGCAATTCTATATTTTGGCTACAATGCTTAACAACTCCCCCAATGCCATCCATATGTTTACACAAACCATATATAATGTCATCCAAAATGTAATGTAATAATGCAAAAACGATTTGTTACCTACCTGTGGTCCCACTCCATGATATAAACAGTTTACTACATTATCCAACAGGTTGATGTCCAGTTTCTGGTTAAAGTCCAGCAGCTGCTGTGCTGCATGGTCTGCCAACATTGTCATAATTGCTGGCATAGAGCTCTGCAAAAATTGTGTTTTCAAATTTAAGTTCAAAACAATTCAACTTCCAAGTCATGTGCACTTCCATATCCATATGCACACATTGCAATCAGTTATGCACATCTTTGAATTCCAGTGAGAAGCGAATCCCTAACCCTGGCAGCGTTGATGCCCGTCAGTGGTAAATGCCATGAGTCACAAGACCATGGTGTAAGATATTTCAATCGGCATATAGTGACATAGCAACAAGGCGAGCCTTTTTGCTCCCATCTAAACAAACAAGAGTACTGCATAATTGCACATTGTACCCCTGGACAACACAGCCGTGGTTTTGCGCGACATAATCTCACTCCCTCACCCGCTGACTAAATCGTAGGACTCATTTCACTAATCGAGTAGCAATCAATCGCGGCGTACTGAGCAAACCACGTGTGCGCCGCACAGGGATGCGTCACAGTGTTTACATCCGCGCAAGGGAAAGCCCACATCTTTAGGTGAGGTTACAGGTGGTCCTCCCTGGTGGGCTGCTACTGTAACCTTGACAGATCACTCCCACGTTACGCGGCGAGGGGCGGATGGATCCATCAAGACCCCATACTACCACTACAAACAACAAGACATTAAAACACATGGTTGAATGCAGACGCTGCCGTATTACACCGATATACTAGATGTCCACTTGCTTCGGGATTCCTACTACAGCCCCGTTGGCTCACATAGTAAAAGCGGAAAGTTAACGCAAAGTGAGCCCAGCAACACCAGTTTGACATCACACCATGCACGCACGCACGCACACACATTTACACACAGGTGATAAACACACACACACACACACACACACACACACACACACAGGGGGGATGTGTTGGAAAGCCGACGTTTTGTGTACCGATCAGAGGCAGCAGGACCCACGCTTCAACACACACAAACACACGCACACACACCCCGAGTCCCGCACGCCGAACTGTCCATTCGTTGACAGTTAAACGACCATCCACAACGTCGAGAGAGTAACTTAAACTATTGCGTTGTTGAGCTATAGTACTGCTGACCAGCCAGATACTCGCAGCACACGCCCATCGGTGCTGTTGTTAGTTTTAATTCATATTTCTACCTGGATTATTCCTTAATCAAAGCTGAACGCACTCCGACGCCGTTCACTTTATCCACGGTGAGTCAGTCTCTCGCGTTCGGAACGCCTCGCAGCACCGTTACCTACCGACGGTCCGGGGCTCAAACAGCGGGGTTTCGCCAAATAAGTTATAAAGTATACTTTATATTATTATTATGCATCACTGCAGATTACCCCCCCAAAACAATATCCGCAACGTTGTCTGTGTCCAGTTCCAGCAATGAGTGATGATGTCTAGAGGATGGAAAAACCCCACGACTACAATCACGGCGTCCCGACGACGATCGTTTACACGTTAACATAAACAACGATTGACAAACGGACTATTTACTTAAATAGTGTTGCAGCCGGGGCGGTGGTGGTGGTGATGGTGTCCCTGCGCCTCCTCTCCTCTCTCCAGCGACTAACTCGCAACCGGCTGAAACCGGTTCAGACTGGGAGATTCCATCTCGGTTTAGCTTTCAGCCGACGGCGCCGCGCAAAGTTTGGACTGTGGCGACGCCCACGCCGCGGCGCGATTGGCGGCGCGTCGACGGGGGGACCTCCTAGCTTCGATCCCATTGGACGACGCGGCTGTCCGTCAGATTCAATTCGCTCGAGCGCCCACGCCATCGCTCCGCCCGTGGAGGAAAAAAAAGAGGGCAGACTCCCGTGCAGAATGGACTCCTCGCTCAGCCGCGGCAGGAGAGTAGTCACGGTGTCACCTCGTGTCTACCTTTCGCCAAACAGATTTTGCTTATGTGTCTTCGTGAACATTTTGTATGAATATGATGTACATAGATATGGCCCTTTGCTTTTATAATGTAACGCATAGTAGCATTCTTGCTTATTACGTATAGTTAATAAATTAAATTAAATTATAGTTAATTACATATTTCATGAAGAGCTACCAACTTCTCGGCGAGGTGTCGATATTGAGCACATGATCTGGAATAAAAAAAACAAGACCGCGACTCGCGCTCCTGTTGCTTATAAGCTGGTAATTTTCCACCAGCCACGAGTGGGCGTGGTCAGCCGATCACGAACGCGCGAGGTTATAAAGACGACCTCCAGGAGACCGTTGATCGTTCTCCTGGAGAACGAGCAACTGTCGCAATTTCGGCCCATAAAAACGCTCTTAACCGAAGCGCTGAAATGCTCTTAACGCTCATTTAAAGACTAAACGCCACTTTATAAATATGTCCACCGAGGACGCAAACATGACAGAGGTTTTTTCTCTTCTAACGTCACGTGACTCGCACGCTACTTGATGGAAAAATACTGGATTTGAGACACAAGACAACCCAGTAAAGTCACGTAGGGAGGATCTGGAAGGGGTGCGGTAGTTTACCTAGCAACAACGTCCCATATTATATCATATAATATAATATAGCCTAATATAATATGTTCCATATCCCATACACATCACGTACTCTGATGCTGAAAAACCACATCTCTGACCCAATAGTTGGGTTTCTGGCACGAAATAGGACACTTTATTTTAGGGCATCTTTATGAGCAAAACAAAACAATATAGCCTATTTACAGTCTACTACACTAATGATAATAATAATAATAATAATTACAACAATGTGTTTTGGATCATGGGCAGATTTGGACTACAATCGTTTGCTGATGCTGTAATAGTTAACCTTTAATAGTTTTTAATGTATTACATTGGGACATCAAAGAAGGGAACTTGGAGGACCACCTACAACAACAACAACAACAACAACACGATGTGTACACAACTCGCTGGTTGTTTCTCGCTACTTTACGAGCCAGATTTCTGGAGTCAACTGACCGAATCCCGTTCGGTCTGGTTGGTGCACGTCAGACTATTTGCATACACAATCGTTTCACCGTTGGAGGTGGTTCATATTTCGCAGGATGAATGAATGAATGAATGAATGGATGGATGGCAAAGATCGGATCGAGAATGTCTGAATTCCACCGACAAACAGTAACTTTTGATCTAGGCTACAAAGTGTAGCAGAGTAGCCAAATGTCTGGATGTTGGCCTAGTCGTCGCCGACAGTAGGCCTAGTTAAATACATGCAATATACGGGTGTGGTTAGAATTAGAAATCCAATCAATCAATGCAATCTTCCAATCGATCTTCCGATCACATTGATGCAGCATGCTGGAGTGTCAGTCACTGTATGCAAGCCTGCAGCGCCCTCTGCTGGACGAAATGTATTTGAAAATATATATTTCAGTGGATCTCAGATGTTTTTTATTACTAGTCTACTGCTTCATCATCTTCCAGAAACTACTCCAACAAAACAATATAGTTTTAATGTAACGAAACTATCAACACCAAGACAGGGCTCAGAGTCCACTTGTGTTTTTAATACATACATACATTAGGCCTGCATTTCCCATCCCTCACCCCAGAGATGGTCAGGTGTCCCGGTTCACTGATGATCTCCAGTGATTCTCAAACTTTTTAGCTTTTAGACTTTTAAACTATTACTAATTTTAAGCTATATTTTATCCAAGTAAAATGTAGCCCATCATTTTACATGTCTTACAATGTTCGACATTTTATTTCCCTATTCAATGATTTTATTATCATATTTAAGGTCATCTTTTATTACTAACTTATTCTTTAGTGTTATATATTATTGCATTTATTCTACATTTTAATTATTGTCTTCTCCTATTTAGGCTATAATATCTGGCCAATATAGATATATGTATAATATATACATTTTTTTACTCTCTTTTTATTTTATTGTTTTATTTGATCGTTTTACCAATTTCACTTCTTACTTTAAGTATTTTATTGTTGTATATAACTTCATTGAGAAAACCTCCCAAAAAATGGCTGTTTCAAGATTTGGACCTGTGTTCTGACAAACTTGAACTTGTCTTGTTCAAATGCAATAAGGGCTTGTTGGGGTGTAGTTTTACTTGACTCACATAATCATGTATCCAGTTCAATAAAGGCTTACTTTATTGAAACATTGGTAACCTCAAATGGGGTGGTATTTTAAGACCTACATGTGAGTCTTTTTCGAATTCAGAGTTGAATAATATCATTATTATTACTATACAATATTATTATTATTATTATTATTAGATATCATTAGATATCCAATACAGCCCTATGCAATACAAATAAAACATTCGTCTACAAAACTACAAAAATAACAAATGTTTCATTTTTTTCTGCAATGAAAGAGCATTTAACGCTCTTGTAGGCCTATGTGTGTAATCGTGACGTGACGTGAAACTTAAGTACGATTCCCTTCGTTTTCTTTTCCCATGCGCCGTAGGAGGAGGAGGAGGGGGCGGAGGCGGAGGCGGAGGCGGAGGCGGAGGAGGAGGCGGAGGAGGAGGAGGAGCTGGGAGTAACAAAACCAAAGGCGGAGTTCAGGACAGTGGAGCGAGATGAAGAAGTGGTAACGCGTCGTTTTAGCGACAGGACCATTCTTCTTCGCAAAGAAAGTAGGCTATATATCCATGTTGTAAAAATGAAACGACCACAATATAAAAACATCCTCTATTAGCTGTTCGGCTATAATGGTTTCATTACTAAAACCACTCGGACGGGACAGAGAGAGGGTCTTCTTCTATCAAGCCTGACTCCACTCCGAAGGTAACTCAGGGGTTTCTATTGTGTTGACAGTTTTGCCACGACGCATATATACAGTATATGCGCTACACTTTTGGTATCTGTTGGCAAAAGTATGTTTTACATGTTGCTGATTGACTCCCCGACCCCCCACCACGGCATCTCGTCCCAGTTGTTTTCTCCAAGTTAAACTTGGAGGAAGTTAACCACCTGTTATTCCAGTGCGGTTTTACGAGCTTGCAAAATGCACAAATGTATCCGATTATGTCAATGTGTTGTCGGCCTTATTAACGAGTGTAACAAGCTGATACCTCGAGGTATAGGCTATGTTATAGGAATAACACATGGATGGATACGTGGAAATGTTATATGGAAGCAATAAGAATGTAATTCCATTGTATGGGAATTGCTTTGCGTAAAAGTGGTCATGTAGTCGTAGTGTAACAGAGCTGTTTTAGCCCATAGTTTTACTGAGTTGGGTCTAATTTAGATCCAACCCAGAACTGAAACAACCATCCTAAGCATTCCTTCCAGTCAGGGAGAGAGAGAGAGAGCGAGAGAGAGAGAGAAAGAGAGAGAGAGAGAGAAAAAAAGAAAGTATTTCCGAGTACCTGCCAAGACCATGGTTTTATGGTTTTATCCCTGCAGAACCGGAGTAACACACCAAGAGTTTGTTAGGAGGAGTTATGCATTTCTCACCTTTGTCTTTTTTATTGTGTTCATTTAATTGTTGCATATTGCAGCTATAACTTTAAACGCATGTCCACAGAGTCACAGATCCGACTTTATGGACTGTTCGACCATTACTTGAGTTTTAAACTTTTGTTTCTTGTGGAAAAGACCAAGACACAAAAAGTGTTTCCTCTAATTTGCATTTGAAATAACCATACAATTAACAGATCAACATTAACATTATCATATGATTGGATATTTTGGTTACATTGTCCAGCTAGTCATTGGGGATCTGAAAGGCTCACAGCATGTTCTCTGAAGGAAGGCTACATCAGTTTTTTTTTGGAAACATTTAGGTCTCCAGGAAAGACAGAGTTGGAGTGAATGGCATTGGTCCATATAGTGCCTTGGATTAAGATGCTCTATAGCACCAAAGGCTGAATTCTACTTCTGTGTTGAGTAGCCACCAGAGGTACGTAACATATACTCGAACTTCCTCAACTAGCCTATGTTCAATCTGCTCCCATGTTGTTTTCACTGTCGTCGACACAAAATTCACTTAGCAGGAAAATACGAAGCAGGCCGTCCGTCGCCCCGGTTAGGTTATGCAGTTAAAATTTTAGAGCCGTGCATGTAAGCTACAACAGCGGCTTACACATGTGACATAGAGACCCACAGTGTGCCTCCACTATTCAATGCAGAAGTATAAAGCAGCCTGTAGTGGCTGGCAAAGTAATAACAATGAATAAAACCATACTTATTTTACTTATAACAGTCCAGACAATCCATTTGTTGTAATATAACAAGGTGTACTGAACGTTGTTTGTACTTTTGCAGTTATTCTAGCTATAATGCAATCCCAACCTCTGAGCCTAGTCCTGCGGGGACCACAAACTGTACAGGCTCTCTACGATATACAAAATACCATTCATAACTAGTCTAACTGAGGGTCATTACATTCCAAACCTCATATTTGATCGTTTTAAGGGCATATCTGCTCATCGTAATTCATTTATACTATAAAACTGGGTATCACAATAAGTCGACTTCATTTCATGATGATGCAATATCATTCAAAGACGATAAACGACAATATTGTTATTGTCGTTATTGTTATTCATTATTGCCCAGCCCTAGGCTCTATAACAACATGCTAAAATGTAAAGTAGAGTTAGGTTTCATTTTGTTGAGAAATTCAGGATCTGTTGGTATTCCACAGCCTGTGAGTTATAGTGCTGTCTGCAAATCACACCACATATGTTTGTCAAACTGGCTATAGTTGGTTGCACTTCTCTAATGGTTTTAGCAGCTAAGTTGAGCCACTGAGGTTAAAATAGACACACAAGCCTTATGTCTTCAGTCCCAAAATTGGCTAGTCGAATATTTGATATGTCGATTATTCTACAAATCTTATCATGAATCCAGCTCTTTGGCTGTGTGTGTGTGTGTTCTTTGTGTGTGGTTGTGTGTGTGGCAGGGTGGGGATCAGCCAACACTAATGTCTAAAGTGCTGAAGACAAGGATACGTTGACAGGATAAGTTATGCTTCTGTAGTGTTTGTGTTTGTGTGTGCATGCGCACATGCTTCTTGGGTGCCAAAGGTGTGTATGTGGCAGTGTGTGTGTTTTTGTAAACCTACTTTTATCTCTGCCCAGTTTTCTATAGTGTCCAAGAAAATGACACATCACCAAGTGTGGAGAAAAATAATTTGTTTGCTTGACACACACACACACACAATTGTACATTTGATGTTCTCTGGAGGTGAGTGGGTTTGTTCCCATTTCCTGTAGACGTGGGTTCAGTCCTCCTCTGTTCTTTACGGAACAACAAACACTAACAACGTGGGGTGGTGGTAGATCCCCACAGCACCATGCTTACTCTGAAACTCACAATGTGAGGCTGTTAAAAACTAGAACTTGTCTGTCTCCTTCTGTCGTTCCACCTTTCTTCTTCCACGTGAAAAAGACATGGAGGCTGTCTGAACCTTCCTCAACAGGCCAAAGAGAGAGAGTGTGTGTGTGGGAACGTGGGAACGTGGGGGTGGGTTGTAATAACAGCAACAGCGTGATAATGGGAAAAGTTCAGCAAAACACTAATCAACACCTGTTCCAGGTCCTCAATGTGCCTTCTATCCTTACCAGTGCGTGTGTGTGTGTGCGTGTGTGTCTGTGTGTGTGTGCCCTTTATAATCTCATAACTAAAGACCTAGCATAACCTTGAGTTTAAACTTTGGTTAACTTTGGTCAACATGTCCACTGTGCTCCACACATTAAGGTCATCATCATTACAGTCGGTCGTCATACAACTCTTATGTAACAGAATATTCATTATTACATAATGTAGATTCACCATGTTTCTTTGATTGTTCGTTGCTGGTGTTGGCTGTAACCACTTCATAGTAAGTGTAACCGCTTATTAGTCTGGCATACGCACGCCCTCATCGAGCATCATAAACCATACGCATTTACCCTACTTTTGCTTCTATCGACATAGTTTGGGGGTCTTGCGTCCATGTGTTCATTTCCAGGGAATGGGGGTGCACTATATGGAAATATATCAATGTCCGCTACTGTCTGCTCATCTGTTGGTTACCCCCTTCCCTCTCTCTCTATCTCTCTCTCTCTCACTCACTCTCTCTCTCCGCTTTATTTTGTTTATTAATGCTCTTTGTTAAGCGCACCATGTTCCCCACTAAGTCTATTTCAATTGCTAATTGGTTTGTAACCGTTAATAGGCAGCAACAGCAAATTAGTGATTTAGGCTACTCGGTTCAAACAATGTCCGTGTAATCTAAGAAAAAAGACAGACTTTGAAGCATGACAATTTTGGGGTAAAATCAAGTTAAAGCTAAAATGTAATTAGTCTTGGTTTAGTTTACTAAGAACTGAAAATATAAATAATAAACACCATGATTCCAAACAGAGATCACTAGACTCTCTATTATGTTGACTAAAATGTAATGTATTGGTTAAAAAGTACTTGTATATGTACTGCACCAGCCACTTCACATTTTGTGCATAAAATGTTTCAATGTTTCATTGGCCAGGATGACCTGCATTATACTGCTCGTTTGGTAAACTAGTGCTCAGCAATACACACGCCAAGTGTCAAGTCGATCGGATGAATGGTTCCCAAGATATGCAAAGGACATACAGACATACAGACAGACAGATATTCCTTCCTTTAGTAGATAAATAAAAGACTTTGACTTGAACACGGTTCATGGGTCTCAGGTCTTGACAAACTGGTATGCCTGACTAACACCCTAGTGTTAGTCAGTCAGTCAGTTTCCTCACCTGATTTCTACAGGGGAGGATCGGTAATGCGGTAGGCAGGTGGAATTCACCTACAGGTATATGACGTGGATTAAGCCGTGATGAGTTGTCATCACAGTTGTCATGTATTATGTCAAATTGCAGACTCCGTTGGTCATATAGGGAGGGTCACTCTCAGACACTGTTTCTCTTTAGCCCCTTTTATACAGATATCCCACAAGATCCATCATTATGCTGGCTTTGCTTTTTTACACAGAACCAAACAAAGCCGGCATAATGCCGCCTCCCGTGTGCTTTTACACAGCATGCCGGTGTTTCAGAATAAGAGGCGTGACGTGTAACACGACAGCAACATACGTCTAGTGTGACGTATAACATACATCTCGGGCAGCTTTCTAGAGTGTTGAGGTACCACATTTATACCACGCAAGCAAAGTTGCTGTGCATCGTACAACATGTCGACGCATAATGTTACAAATGAAATGTGTCATGTGAAATGTGCACACATGAATGCAAAAGGGGCTATAGTGTCTTTGTTTGTGTCTCTTTCTCTCTTACACACATAAACACTCATTCACATTTCATATACTCCCTCTCAGCCATGCGTCATATGTCACTCTTCTGACCTGACAGGATATGACTAATAGCCACACACACACACACACACACACACACACACACCAGCCTGGTGTGTGTGTGTGTATTGTATTTGCGCCGCACCCCCTTGGTTCAATTATGTCCCTGTAACTTCTGTAATAGGCATGTCATTCCAGCCACCAATATTTTCCTGATAATGTACTGTTGAATATGTGGTAAATGTGTGTTTTGTCTACCATGTGAGTGTGGATATGTACCTGCCAACCCAGGGTTATCTCTGCCATGGATTCTGTGTATGAGTGAACCCCTTGTTTTTGATTGTTCTGAAAAAATCCACACTTCATATATTCATTTGAAGTATAAATACAATAGTAAAAGGCTAATGGTGTCACAAATTATCCTAACTACCTGTATTAGTTTTTTGTTTTCTTTCTCATGCCATGTCATTAACTCCTGTCACTTCAGAGGTTCTGACCATGCCTGTCTACTAAAGTAAACTGAACTTTCATTGCAATTCCATTTGTCTCCTTGTCGTGCTTTTGGGGAGGGTTTAGAAGGAGTACGAAAGGAGCAATACTGCACACCATACAGCATGCAAGCTGTTTGCATTTGCTTAGCGGCCTCATTGGTCTGTGATGAATAGAGACCATGGATGCGGTCAATTGTTAGTCGGAAGTCTTTCCTTTTCTTTAAAGATGACATTTCTATTCCAGTCTAGATTTAACTAATGACCACATCAAGTCAGAACTTGTAGAGCAGTGATCTTGTTCAGCCAGGGCCTAAAGGGGGTGGGGGTTGCAGGATTTACTGTATCTTGTCACACCCTGTTAAAGGTTATTTGGGATTTTTCAACCTGGGCCTCATTTTCCCATCATTTGGGGTCTGTCTGACTAATGCAGACAAGAATTGTTGACATTGGTCCAGTATTGAGCGAGAATGCACCCGTGTAACGTCTCCATTGTAACCCGTCGGGGCAATTCATGGGAAAATTAGGCCCAGGATGAAAAATCCCGAAGTAATGCTCCACTAGGCACACTAGTGTACCGTGCTGAAGCATGATTGTCCCTCCTCCCCACTCCCCTCGCTGGCCTGTGCTCACATTGCGTCGAGCCTTTGAGGCCTGAGCACGCTTATGTCATCACTTGTCCCGATACCAATTGTTCTTTGGTATCCACGACTAACAAGATAGTCGCACATTTTTCCAAATATCTCAGAGATCCTGTGTGTCTTGTCCAGTTCCTGGATGCTCTGGTCTGTCCAAATTTCTAGTAAACACTCCACCTCTGCATCAGACCAACGTGAACCCTTTGCCGCCATTCTTTCAAATGTTTGTTAAATGGAACAGTCGTGTAAAACGTTCCAGTGATTTTCTCTAGTTTCGTATTCCTGGTTTTTGATCTCCGCTAGTTTTACCTTGACTACGCCTTTGTCTTCTCCTTGCCGGATTTGTCTGCCTTATCTCCTGATTCCCTACTTGTTGCCAAACCTCCGCCTGTCTGACTACCCTGCCCGTCCGTTACCGATTCTGAGTCTTATCCCTGTTTGGACATTGTTGACCTGGATTTTTGTATGCTGAATTATTTTCAGTAAAGACTTTGCTTTTTTTTTGGAATTATACCTTGTGTCCTGAGTCTTTCTCTGTGTACTGCTTAGAGCCGTTACATATCTAGGTGATTTGATTTAGGGGTAAACATGTTAAGGAGTGTCACAGCTTGTGATTAGCTCACATGCTACGCCTTCCCTCACCTAACTCCATGGGAAGGGTCTGTTTATTTTTTTTTTATCAAGGTGTGAAAACAGAAATCCCATCTGTAAGTAAATTTACTAAATGCTAAATGCATTTTGTTGAATGATCATGTTGAATTGACCACATGACCAAAACAACAACAGTGTTGTAATTGGGAGAGAGAGAGAGAGAGAGAGAGGGTGTGTGTATTTGTACATCTGAATGATCAGCCAAATAGTGTATAGTTTGACCTGCTTTGACTGAACACTGGTTCTTGGTTTACCCGACGTGAACTGTGAACCGCCTGTGGCATGGCGTGTTTTGTCAAGATAGATAGGCCTCAGGATGTTTCAGAAGGAAAAAAAGAAACCCCCCGTTAAGGAAAGTTGGAAAAACAACACTAGATTACATTTCCATGTTTTTCAGTGGAAAGAGAGAGAGAGGTATCTTTCCCGACTCTGTGGTTGTTTTTCACTTTTTCCCCCCTATTTCAGGAAATGCCTTCTGTGGCCTACAGGAGTCTCTCTCTCTCTCTCTCTCTCGCTCTCTCTCTCCACTGAAAAACACGGAAATGTAATCAAGTATTGTTTTTTTTCCCAACTTTCCTTATTCTCCCTGGGCAGCCTCAGAGCATGGGGTCGGTCTCTGTGAGTGTGCCCTGGCATGTACTAGCCTACTACTCATGTCACACAATTGCCTGACTGGCGAAGTCGCTGTGGGATTTATGAAGCACGTGTTTTTATGTTGGCTCACTTCTGTCATAATCACCCCTTGCTGCAAAACAGTCATTGTTGAGTGTTGTTAGTGAAATCTGTCTGAAGTAAAGTTCTATCCAACAAGCACGCAATAAGAGGACTCGGGGAGCATATTCCTTGTTGCCGGAAATGAACATTGCAACACTGCTCTGTTAAGAGAAAGATCTCTGTGAAAAACTCTGAGCGGAAAGGGAAGAAGTCATGTAAACAGACTTTTAGGCTTTTAGAATGAATGTTTTTGCAAAATAGCTGCATTTTAAACTCTAGACATTCCATCTTCACGTTGCACACATGGCAATTGCCCAATAACAGCTGTGTTGTATTGCATCCTTGCATACTATTGCGTGACAGTTTCAGTGCTTTAAATTAAAGCCACGCTTTACAAATAAACAAATACACATTTTTGCTCTTCTGCACTCGAGGCATCGTCAGCTGTCTGTTTATACAAATGTGCTTTGTACTCTTGTAATTTATACTTGTGATTTATGGTTTTTCTGTGGATCACGCTACTGCTGTATCATTTCCTATCCTATCTTTTCTCAGGCACTCAAGCAGCCAACAGTAAGAGGGACAGCATCAGCGTGTAGTAAAGACAAACACCATGTCGTCCAGTGTACTCAGTCAGCCCCAACGCAAGCACGAGAGGAGGGCCAGCTTCTTCAAGGTACGTTTGATGAATCCACAACAACCCCGCCAACCCCTGGACCCCCAGTGTACTTAAAAGATGCCCTCGGGGTACTCTGCCAAACTGACAACATTATAAGTCAAAGCCATAACTCAAATGTTGTTACAGGTTGGCTTGTGCAGCGGGTGCACTGTGATTTGGTCACCGTGACATCTTACCACCAAGTTAGTTGAATAATGGAAAGGAGGGACCCAACACAAATTATAGTGGAGCACAGTAGATTAGTGAGTAGAGAGGAGGAAACTGCAGTCAGACTTGGGTGTCAGTTTAGCTGTCTGGACAGTTTTTTGTGTTCTTTGTTCTTTGTTTCTTCGGGCGTGTTTGTGTTCCAAGTGGTGGGAGGTGGAGATGGGGCCTTGAACTGATCAGGAATTCCCACTAAAAATATTAATTCTATGATGAACGTTTAGTTTGCATTGGTGATCTCTGTAAGATATTAGAATTGTTGCTTACATACCCATGTAATGCCTTTCACGGGCTTGTCATCTCCCACTCTTGTTTCTTTTCATCATCTCCTTGCTTCGTATTTCAACTTCATCATGTCATTTTTTTGTCAAAGTGATCCAAATACATATATATTTATGTGGGTTGTTTTCCGGACCAAATGTTTGAATTGTATTGGATGAGGATGTGGTCTCAGTCTGTGTGGTGTTAGTTTAAGTTCAGTGTCTTACACCGAGTGGGTCCTAAGGCCCCTCCCTGTCAATCACTGCGGTATTCATTATGCACCTTGGAGCCTGTTATCAGAGGCTGTAATAATGATAGACCTGTCTTGAGCTCACAAACCTATGCCGGGGTCATAAAGTCACAATGAAACCAAAGCCACATGTACAATGTGAGATTATCCCCAGATTCACAATCTGGTGTTGGTAGCCATTCCAAACCATTCTTGGAGTAAAATTATCTGCTAACTAATCTGCTAACTTTTTATTCCATGACAAATGCCTAATGTAGAAAATAGAGCAATTTGTCATAACTTAGAGTGTTGGCAGAAAGAAGAAGGTAGAGAATAATAAACAGAAAACAAGAGAGGCAGGGCATGTCCGAGGACGTTTCCCCAGAACAGGCATCCTGCTGCTTATCAGCTGGGCTATATATATCACATGGGTTTGACTGTCAGCTGCCTCACAGTGCCTGGGAGAGATGGAATAGGAGGGCCATATGGTGACATCAGTACATACCACAAGGAGCTTTGGATATCAAGGAGAACAGCCCCGTAGCTTTAAGAAACCATGAGTGATGAGAAAAATCCTGAACTTCCAGTGCCCCGTGCACAATAGATGTACAGAAGTACAGAGGGAGATGTGTTGTCAATGTGGGCAGATGGTGGTGAGCAGTACGGGTGGTTTTTGCAAACCTCATTCGGTGTTCCCTCTTTCAGGTGAGGAGGTCCTCTCCCATTGCCTAGTGCACACATATCCTCCAAATCATTCAACATATGCAACTGGCAGTGGACCCCGTGGGGGCCTTCTGTTGGTCAGGGACTTATCAGACACACTTTTACACATCTCATCAGAACAAACCAATCAAACCGAAACTAAAGGCTCTTGGAAATGTAATTGCAATGCTTGGAAAAATGATAATTGGTGCTGATGCTAATTAAAGACACAAGGAGGACACAAGAGCTGCACAGGGCTTAAGGAATGCCATCTTACAGGTACACCACTACGCTGATGGCTTTAGAAGGCTTGCATGGATCCAGACGTGCAATGTCGCCTTAAACAGCGCAGGCAGTCAGTGTAACCTGTCCCCTATATCTTTTTAAATAATTCAGTCTACCGAGTACTCCCATGCCAGTATATTGCACAACTGTAGGCTTTGTAAATGGGAAATGAAACAAACGTGTGACGTGTGTGTGTGTGTGCTGTGTGTCAGAGTTGGGAATTCCACTTGGGTCTTTTTTACATCATAAATGAAACTATGTCATTGCAAATGGAGGTCAATCTATACAACTTCTGTTAATTTTATTATAACAAAATTGACAAAATCAGATGAAGATGAAGTGTTTACTTGCTGCATTGAATCACAACCCAGTCACTATTCTTGTCTGTATTCAAGTCTCTTAACAGTGGCTGGTTTCATTTGCAGCTATGCATACACTGGTTTATTTGGGGTGTGCATGAATGACTTGTGTGTCTGTGAGGTTGTTTGAGGGGTGGGGGT
>OMKN01005185.1:7495-22725 GCA_900302345.1 Melanonus zugmayeri | reverse complement strand
GAATAAAGTGTGCGGCCAAGTGTTTCGGCATCCTCGGTGAACGCCGGACGCCATGTGTGCCACACGGACCGCCTGATCTACTCCCGTCCGCTCGGTAAGGCCCCGTTTAGCTAGGAAAGTCACCGGCGGGTCCTCGCAGGATCCAACACATGAGCGTTTCAGCAGTACGTACCGTTATGTTAACAAAGATACCGCCTGGAAACGATGCCCAGACGTATTTGGCGTCCGTGTATCCAACAATGGCTGAGTCCTGGCAGGTGCCGTCACCCATCAGGCTATCCACGTAGCTTTGCCAGGACATATTTGCGAATTAAGTTCAAAGATGAAAATGTGTTCGCTGAATAAGTCACAAGTGCCCTCGAGCAAAGTGTTGCGAGCGAGCTGTATTGTCAATGGACAAAGGCCTTCAGCAAATCCCAGCTCGTCACGTCCCCGCTTTCTTCTGGGTATGGGCAGCGAAGAGAAGCCACGCCGCCGGTCGGGCAGCGCCTGGGTGTAGCCTTCTTGAAATCCCTCCGCCGAGCCGTTATTCGGCTCTCGTTGCCATACCGAATGCATTCTTTGGCGGATGTAGACACCTTGAGAGTCGATAGTCCCTATAGGACTATCCAAACACACACAAAACACTGCTTTATGCAGATCACATGAGTTGTCCTTCGCCTCACTTGTTGATTCCGCCCTCCTGTGACTCCTGCTCCTGTCACCATGAGGCAGCCTCAGCATCCTTACTGGTATAGGGATTCTTAGTAGACAGTAGACCTTCTACGTTGTGTGTACGTGTTGTGGACTAATCATGGTTGTTTTACTGTGTGTGCAAGCAGGAGAGAGACAGAGAGACAGAGACAGAGGGAGACGCATCATTGTAATGCTCTACGTTCTCTGTGTCTAGATTCCCCCATGCAAGTCTCCTTCCCTATTATGCCCCATAACTGATAGCATCAAATATATTAATACATATATTAATATATCAATACATATTGAAAATCCAGGTATGACCGCTTTAACCTCCTTAAAGCCATACTTCATCAATAACATTCAGAAACTGTGTTTGTTTGCTTTTGATGATAACCAATTGACCAGCTCTTGTCCAAATCACGAAGTATGCCTCCACTCCACCATGTGAACCTTTCAGTCAGTACATCCTATTATGCCATGTCTATTAAGTTCCCCCAAGGGCTGCAAAGAACAAATAGAAGCCTCATTGTTTGAGTGAAACATCAATAAAAACATTTAGCAACACTAGTCATGTGAGGATCCACCAGACTTGTCATTGTGTGCTCTAGAGACATACATTGGTTTAGGGGCCAAAGGCTAGTGGTCACACAGATTGCTCACATTTTGTCAGATAGAGATAAACATATGAGATAGATAATAAAGGTTCAAGAGGGAAATCATTCTGAAACAGCTGTTCTATGTTATTTTTACTTTTTGGTCGATTGTCACCTTTTGTGTGTGTATGAAATATGCTTGTTTAACCCTCAATTATAATCATCTAATCATCACTGACTGACTGACTCAACCATTGATCTAAACCATCTGATGTAGGCCTACAGACAGGGGCAGATTGGGGCCAAAAAATGGCCCGGGACTTTTCCACCCAGACCAGACCACAACAGTCCACGGAAAAAAAAAGAAATCGGCCATCGCCCTACCACACCGGCCCACACACAATCGATCACACGATATCGCGCAAGTATATTTATATTGGCCCAATTGTCCAGCACCCCACCAGGATAGCTCCCCGTACTCCCAATGGCCAGTCTGCCCCTGTGTACAGATGATTTGCTCTGTGCACAGTGTTCAGGATCAATTATCTTGACCTGCTTATCTTGGTCATGGTTGGAGGAGTGAGGGTGGGAGGGGGCATCTGGAGTCTATCCCAGCCAATGTTGGGCGTAAGGCAGGCAACAAATGATCCATAAATTGAACGCTTGCAGGGACATGATCATCTGAGCCCTCTCCCATCAGCTGTATGCCACAGGGCCCAAGCTGGCTATGCATCCATCTCAATTCCTCCTGCAACAGCCCCCATGATTCATACCCCTCCGCTCCAGCCATAGAGCTGCCTGGGTGCCTCTGGACCAGTACTCATAATAAAGAAAGATCCATCTCTCACACCCCATATCTATCTATCTATCTATCTGTCTATCTGTCTGTCTGTCTGTCTGTGTGTATCTCTCTCTCTCTCTCTCTCTCTCACTATCTATCTATCTTGCTGTGCCAATGCAGTGCGTTAAATATTGAGTAGCTGGCATTAGCTAAACAGAACAGCAGTGATGCTCTGTTGATAATATACAGTATGTCTTCATTCCAATCACCCTAGCCATGCTACATATGTTATTATTATAATTACAATAATAGCCAAAGTAAACCTGCTGTAGTCCTTTGGAATAAAGAAGCTCGGATTACATTTTAAACAGAAATCAGTTTCTGTGATTTGTGCCTTGATGCAGCAGTAACACACGTTGATTGCCCTTTGCATGGGTGTGGGTGTGCATGGGTGTCCTCTTCGTAGGACAAAAAAAACATTGAAATAATACTGTAATTTAGTACTTAATCTCTTGTTGAGAACTACTTTGGATCAAATTTGCAACAATTGGCTTGCCTGACCCTGCAACCTTTCCCCTCATTTTAAAGTTCAACATCGTTCAAAAGATGTTCTATCTACATTAGCCAGTGGAAGGAATCTACATGCAATACATGCAGAGCCACACAATGGGTCTGTTCACTAGCCTCCATACTCCCCCCATTTGTGGAATGAATCAACACCACCATTCAGTCCAGTGGAGATGCAGAAATACATGGACACAATCCACACGCTCACCCATATACATAAGTGATGCACACACAGGAGCCATGCAAATGACCATTCTCAGAAATACACACACACACAGAGGGCCAGCGCTTTGCAAAATGCATATGTGCATCTCTAGTGCACATACACAGATACACACTCACTGCTGTAATTACTATTTACGGTTTTCTCTCGACACACACACACACACACACACACACACCGTCTTCGTGGAACTTATTGGCATTAGAGTAAGGGTACGATTCCCTCTACAATGTTAAGAGAAAGCTTTCATTTGTGCTCCAGTGGTGGGGGTGGAGGGGTAGGAGTGAGCCACTCTACCACTTCAATCCATCTGCAGCCAGAAACATCCCAAGATACAGCTGCTTGTTTCCACGGAGACCCCATGCCAATTTGATATTTTATTAATTAACTTCAATTAATTAATTAATTAATTAATTAATGTAATTAATTAATGACACAGGCCAACCACTATCAACCTCTATCATCCCACCCTGAATGTTGAACGTCCATCTCCTCCTCTGTTGTCCTGCAGAGGTGAACCGTTGTAATTAATGGCGAGGCGACGCATCAGTCACATCACTACAGGACGTGATCTCGGGATGCCGCCCTCTAGTGGCGGCGTATGACATCACTAGACACACGGACGGCGTGGCTCACAGCATGGAGCGCTAGTCTGCAACACCTCAACACGTACGCCAGGGATCAAACAAGATGGTTGACCCGCTCCACTTCCTGTCGCCCCATTGTGCAGCTAAACAGATAAGCGCTTATGCCCAGAAGCGGAGGCGATTGCTTTGTATCCTATCCTTGTAGCACTCTGTTATACACTCACATGCTGCGTATCACGTTGTGTTTTCCTGATTCATTGAGAAGCGTCTTTC
The DNA here is from genome assembly GCA_900302345.1 of Melanonus zugmayeri. Lineage (NCBI taxonomy): Eukaryota > Metazoa > Chordata > Actinopteri > Gadiformes > Melanonidae > Melanonus > Melanonus zugmayeri. Next base: position 19,026 of record OMKN01005185.1, on the reverse strand, counting down.
TGAATGGCGCGGGTGAACTGTGCGGCTGGTTAGTTCCGATTCATTTCGCTAGCAGCACACTTCCACACATTGGGTATGACTTCAGCATCTAATTATTAAAAAATGCTGCAGTAAAGAAACTTGAAAATCATCACAGAGGTACTTGGGGACATGTTGTGCAAGAATATGGTGGAGTTTGCTGATAATTTGATTTAAAAATGACATTTTGTCTGCCTATGTAGAAGAACTACTTTACCAATGAAAAAAAATTAGACACCTTTATCTCGTAATTACAAGAAAATATCTCGTAATTACAGAATATCTCGTAATTACGAGATCTTCATCGTGGGTAATGATGGCGCTATCGCATTTAATCTGCTTTTATTTCCTTCTCGGTATAGACTGGGAAACATTTATGTTTCTTATAAATGAGGATGGCATTAATATTAGTATGTCAACACTGCGCAGGCATCTCAAGTCGTTGGGATTGTTCAGTCTGACGTGCTGGGAATCGCTCTCTTCCTGCAGGAGCAGTTAAATCAATACGGGATGCTTCGTGGATATAAACTCATGCATTTGAAATACATGCAAGCTGGCTTGGTGGAGACTCAAATAACTGCCCGGTACCTGCTCAAACCCCCAGATCCTCAAGGAGTAGGCCTCCAGCTGAGGCAACGCAATCGTCTTGTGTTCTTTATTGCAGCTTGTGTGAATTAGCTTTTTGTGTTGGGACCAGTATTTGTAATCAATATGAATTCAGTTAATAAAACACAAACTTAAAAGCCCACAGTGTACATAGGCCTACATAACACATTCCTTAAATAATCAAGGCTATAATCACCTGCCCCATGACTTTCAATACAGTTCATAATATGACAACAAATGTAATACACAATAATTTTCCCGTAATTACAAGATAAGGTGTCTAATTTTTTTTTCATTGGTGAATGCAATGCGCTTACGTAAAGAACTGAATGGAATGATTTTAGCATTTAATTATACAAGAAATGCTGCAGTCAAACCATTTTAAAATGATCACAGAGATACCTGGGGACATGGACAAGAATGTGGAATGTTTTAAATCTGCCTACGTAGAAGAACTGAATGGAATGATTTTAGCATCTAATTATAAAAAAAATGCTGCAGTAAAACCATTTTAAAGTAATCACATACCTGGGGACATGAACAAGAATATGGCAGAGTTTGCTGATAACAATTTGATTAAAAAATATATATGTAGAACTGAATGGGATATTGTTATTGTCAAAGTTATCAGTTATCACAGTTCACCCACACACACCCTCTGCTTCATGGATTTCAATTTGAAACGCTTCCCAGGATACACTTGGCGTAGCCTTAAGCCAACTGCAACCGCAATAACATAAGACACACACATACGCGCATTCACAGATACATATGGCCTACACACATGCATGCATACATTTCTGGCAGATACATTTATCTTCTTAAGTAATTAATTGTATATCAGTTGACAAACAACTGCATCACTACTACTACTACACACAATGTCCAGTAGAAGGCTTTCACACCTCGAAATGTGCTTCACTGCTCGCCGACCCCACCCAGTGGTCACGGGCTGTTACTACACTACTTTATTCACCACCTTGCGCAGGGTTTGCAGCAGGGGCGCAGCAGGGGCGGTGTTGCGCTATTTGCCGAAAACACTTGACAGGTTGACGTCGAAAATCCATGCCAGAGAAAACAGGCTCTGTGAATCATGCTTGGAGCGTGTTCACACAGAAACCCTTTTATTGTTTCCAGGATGTCATTGTTAACGTAGAGAAATCCAACAGCCACCGCATTGATCCTGATTGATGATTGATCGGATTGATTGATCATTCTGGCATTTCTGTAGGCTAAATAGATCTGGCACAATAAGAAATAAATCATGAAGCGTGTTTTGATGTCGTTTATTGGAGGAATAAACACTACAAACGTACATCATGTGAAATATGCAAATACTCAGATTACAAGTTTAGAGGCGAATTGGGTTCGGTTGTAGCCTAGATTTATTGAAGATCTTCAAGAGTTTACGTTTATTTGTACATATCTAAGATGTAGGCCTAGTCGAATTAACCATTTGAAACGTACTAACTTCTAATCTAAAATGTCCTCAAATATCAACAATAGTTATATTGTAAATAATGTAAATAGGTATATTGTAGATATTGTAGTAATAGGCTACTTTAGCAGCTATTTTGCTAATGTAAAAAGACACAGCTATAAGTCATAAGTCTGGCATGTCCTTTGGCTGATGATCTCCTGTAGGAGACGTTGACCACAGCCTAAGCCTCTTGCTCCAGCCTTCTCTGGGAGCCATGGAGCACACACTAATCGCACTTAGTGTGGGCCGCCGGGACTAGGATTGAATCAGAGCTGTACATGTGCCAATGTTTCAATGTGTTTAGCGTGGATTCATGTTTCAGGTGGGTTGGGCGGTATTTTTAATTTAATGAGGAGATAGTTATAGGAAAAGGTGTTTCACAGGATTGTACAGTAAAATATTGCATTCACAATTGTACTATACAATCTACTAACTGTATAGGGCTTGTACATCAGAATGCATCATGGGCTTTTTTTTATACTCAGAGTTGTAGTACTGTAAAATCCTAAATCAACGTAAATCTACTGTAACCTAGGCTAATGAAAACGTTGTTTTGCCACGTCTCACATGAGAAACGCTGTGGCAGTTTCAAACAACATCTCCCCATAATGACAACTAATTTCACGATGAATTACTAAACAATGACCAAAAAACCATTAGTACTAACATAATAACTAACTGTAGCAAATCCCCCTGCTACCTGCCACTGAAGTGGCTTTCCTGGGCTCCTCCGATGAACAGGACACAGGTGTATGTTGGACAATGGTTTGTTGGCAGAGCAGGTGGCATGTTAGAGTGTGTGGTGATGCTGGTTTAACCTGTGGGCTTGATTCCTGGATGCACCACAGGTGAGCAGCCTCACCCAGACCCAGAGCCCAATCAGTCTGACTTGGGCCTCAGGTGAGGCTGCTTAAACCAGCCTCCAACCGCACACACTCCACACTAACAATGCTCCTAATAAGACCTATACTTCCAAAATGGAGGTGGTCATTACGATGTGACGTCGCAATGTACAAGCCCTATAGGCTAAGCCACAGCAGAATAAATAACATTTTAATCAAACTGGGTCCTGCTAAATTCTAGGATATAATGGCAGTTGGTTGAGTTAGCCTCTTCATGCTACGCCTATGTACTCCATCTAAATCTTTCAAATGCTTAGCGCCTCATTTCCCTTCATATGCAAAACGCTGACGAGTCCATCTTTATTAATGTTCTCGTGACTATATATCATGCCTGGCCTATTCATTACAAACCCGAGGGAACTCAATTGGGCATAATGTGTACATGATTGAAGAATACCCAAGTAATTGTTCGTATACACTTATTATAAAGGTGCAGAGAGAGTTGTGTGCGAACAAAAGTTCCAACTCATGCACAACTCACCGGTTATTACCCAATGCAGATGTAGGGTTAATATTGATACAGTGTTGACGTGTGTCTGTGTGTGTGACACACACACACACACACACAACTGTTTACATTTGGATTTTTGTCTATGTTCATATGTTTATAAATGCTACCTAAAAATGTAAATTCAATAACATAAAGTGATGTTCCAGTAAATTTTAAAACATCAAACAATTATAAATTGGCCTATTACACTCATAAAACTACCATTCATGATTCAAGTATTGGTGTCTCGTAAAACATAAAAAAGTCACAAGACCTATAAAATCATCACCATTGTAACTTAAATACTCTAAAAGAAGAATGTTTTTCTGTACATTTTAACTGGTGACTTGTAACATATGGTAATTCCACCAGGCGCTGTGTACCCTGCGGACTTCAGTCAACAGCAGGTGAACAAGTGTCTTTGTTGCCCTGAAGCATATGACAGTGTTTACGTCCCCATGTGTTGACGTGTTAGAACATTGTTTTACTAAGGTTTGACAGGATTGAGGTAGAAGTTCATATAGTTTTTTTGTTAGGACAGCGGTGTCATAGGGGGCTTAGATGACCTAACCATGACTGGTTATGGTTAATATTCCAATAACCCTACAATAATGTTTATTGGAAGAGGCGACCATGTCTTCTGTGATATTAACACATAGGGACGTGTGTATTCTCATGATCACTAAACCGTTTTCTTCTGAAATGTTTTGATTAATTTGTAGGAATATATTGCTATTGTTGTTTTTAAATATCTTATCTATCAGGCTATCTTATCTTACAAATTGTGAAATCACCACTTGGTGATTTCACAACCCCTTGGGTTTGGCTGGGAGTCATTCTCCAAAGCAACAATTATGATTCAGTATTTCTATATGTTCAGAATTTCCTAAAGCCTGGTTTTATGAAAGCAGGTGGTCTCTTTATTTTCCAGTCCAACCCTGCTGACCAGTCCGCCTTGTCTACTGTAATGTACATGTACCAACACAACTACTGAAGCCCCTGAAATCTGTCCAGTAAGAGGAGGATATGAGTAAGTATTTCTAACCTGCTGTCACTCAGATTAATGGATTTGGCCTTTATTAAAGCTTTTACAACACAGCGGCCACATTGCAAACATGGCAGGTTACTCAAGAGAGAAAGTTTCCTAAAACATGCTAACTTCAAGCAAGTATAAATGTATACCCATGTTGCATGCAATTTCACAATTCCCATGAACACAATGACATGCAAACCATACACATACACAGAAACCCACCCACCCACAAACTACCAACTGTTGCTTTAGTGCTAGTATTTTGTCCAAACAGAATTTTAGCACTAGTGATGAAACATTATTCACCGCAAGATAACAATTTCACTGGAATGTGTTCTACTTCCCTAGAAATGGATGATAGCATACACGTACGCACATGTACACACACGTACACACATACGCACACATACACACACACACACGTACGCACATGTACACACACGTATACACACACACACACACACCAGTATATAGTTTTAGTCTGCAGCTCATCTACTAACACATTGGTTCATATGTGTGCGGTTATTATAAAATCATTATAGATGAATACAAATGAAATCAATGACATCAGTTCCTAGTACCCTATCAACACACTCCAGTGTTCCCCAGTGTGTGGTACCATCAATGCAGCAAGTGACTCAGCTGCAGAGATTATAGATGTGTTTTTATTTTATCCAGGAATTATGCTTGAGTTAAACTCATTCTGACTCATTTCATTTTCTCAGTTTTCAGAGTTTCTGGGAGTCAAAGGACCAATGCCACATTTATTCATGCACACACACACACACCTGGGTGTTGAAATGAGTTGAAACTCTATCCATCTACTACTAAAGCATCTGGAACTGCCTGGACAACTCTGTCAAAGAACAGATAGTTAGAAAAATATGTGGTGAAACTCACTGTGGTGAAAAACACTTTTATATTGTGAAAGAAAAAGTCCTGCCTTAATTCATATCCGATGCCGCAAAATATAATCTCTCATCATACATTTTTGTTATAATAACATAATAACAAGCCTACAAGTGTCTCTCTGGAACCCCCCTGCCCCCCATGCATGCATCATCTTCCTGTATATTTCATTATCTTATTATTGTATTATATATTAATATCCTCCTAATTATAGACGTGGACAAAACCCACTCGCTCCATCTTTCCACCTTCTCTTTTAGACTGTGATGTGTTTGGTCAGCCTGTTTGTTTATCATTCACCCACGGGCCCCGCTCGCCTGGCCAGGGGTCAAGGGTGAAGCTAGATGGGCCATCGAAAGTGACCACCGGCCCGGGACCCTGAACCCAAAAATACAGAGTGCACACAACGGCCGCCTTGTTACTGCGGTGGTGCGCGGAGAGTGGGGCCTGGGACACGGGAACGTGACTCACTACTAGAGCAACACCCTGGTAGTCGGTCGTCGACCGCTCAGCAGACCAGCGCAAATAAACATCAACAGCTATAGAAACAGTTGGGCAAAGCGTGGAGGGAGACGGGGCCCACGCCGCTTTGTAAAGGGCCGTGTCTTGAGTAAAGACTAGGGCCCTGTTTTGTTCGGTGTTGCAATATATCTTCACGTGGGGTGTGTCTGACACATCTTGTCGTAAATTAATTTTTCATGGGAGCAATGGCTAATAATAGCTAGACTGTAAATAATTCATACAGATGAAATATTTCTGCTATTTCTGTTTTAGCTAATGATAAGCTCCAATCTGTAACTCAAATGTATTGTAATTAACCATGGCAAATATTCCAGCTATAAAAGCTATAGTTTCTTGTCATCCGACTAGGTGTTACAATGTTATATCATCATTATATAATTTAAAAAGGGCACTTTTACAGACAATTCCACAGTTGTAATTATAATACAATTATTTGTATGACGGTCAATAACACATTTACAGTTTTTGGGCGGCTCAGTGGCTCAACCCACTAGTGTGCTACCCAGGCAATATGCCTTGTAGCGACCCTGCTTTGATTCCTGCCGGTGGTCTTGTGCTACATGTCATTCCCTCTCTTCTTCAACCCAATTTCCTGTCTCTCTTCACTGTCCTGTCCATAAAGGCACAAAAAAGCCCACTTATCAAAACCACTGTCAGTCTTGTATAGGAACAATGCCATGGTATCTCTGGGTGGCACAGAAAATGCAGGGCCAATGCCATGAGCACCCATTTCATACCACGGCTCTTGCTAAAATTAGGTAATCTGGAATAGACAATTAATGGCAAAATAGCAATAGAGCAGCCAAATCAATCCTGACTGGCCTGTTTATGAATGCTTGTCAAATAAAAACATTTTCCCACTTGGGTCACCAGTTACCCTTGTGACTTGTATTATTAATATTCTTAGGAGGAGGCCTTTGTGAGCACTGATGTGCACAATAACATCAGTCCACCACTCGCCCATTAAAGAGAAGTGGAGGAATTTTATTGTATTTACTATTCTGGGAGATAGAAAAACCAGAGAGCAGCAGACCACCACTGATACACTGCCAAAAATATTAGGGCTTTGTTCCAATCTATAATAGGAAGAAACGTATTAGTATTTTGACATTCGAGTAATGACAGATAAACCAATAAATACCCAGAGGTATCAGTGTGTTTGAGTCATGTAACACATTCCGCAAAAAATAATTAGCATCCCATTCAATAAAGAATAACACCGTTTGTACTTGGCATGAGAGGCAAAGAACCCGCAGGGACGGCACTACCTTGATGTTTTGGTCCTCTTCCATTGCTTTCACATGACATGGAGTTATTAGTAGTTATTAGTAGTGACAGAAACAGGCCTGTTCATTTCCCAGGCTTCCATGCAAAAGGTAAGGCTATAAAGACATGGAAACAGTTTAGTTTAGTTTAATCTAAAGTCTCAGTTATGTTACAAATGGTTCTGTTTCTGTACAGGGTTGTATGTTTATGCATTCCCTTGGAGATATGGGTTTGGTGTGGTAAAGGTCTTGCTAAAGATGTAAGCAGCAGATGCCCAACCCTGGGCAAGGTTAAAGACAATGCAACCCTTTTCTTTCCATATAGACCGTATAACAGAGCACTTATTGTATGTGCTTATTGTCTGCAGTAAGATATTCGGATATCTCCCATGTGCCGACGGTGGAGGATATGTGATATCTGGCTCCCCTAGTGTCCATTGAGCATTACTGCGGTCAAACAGAAGTTTGTGTGTTATCCAACTAATTATATTGGATTAATTCTGATATAATTTGATAACGACGAGAATTAACTCGCATCATTGCTCATTCTGGTGATTAATACTCCTAACTTGACGTTGATATAAAGATAGGCTATCGATCGTAGCTATCTAACGTTATCTATATGTCAGTCTACATATTATTCCATCCATCCATCTTGTGGGAATAGGATAACAATATTCGTAGATGACCTATAAAGAATGTGTCTGAAATGTAATCAACCCTGGCTTGACATTTCCTTGAAATGCACTTATCTGATGTATTACATTCCCCAGCCATGACTTGGAGACCGAGTCATCATTTAAAGACGACGCCAAATATCAGCGTTTTTGTTGTTGCGTTTACCTTTTTCGTTTTTGGTGTGATCTGATCAAACACATGTTCACATGTTCTCCCCTCAGATCTCACAACATTTGAGAGTGACTGACTTTGTGTACAAAACATTTAAAATGTGTTTTCATCAAGCCAGAAATTCTTGTAGTTGCGCAACGGCTGCGATTCCGCGTTCATTTCCTCTCGCGGTCTGCGTAACGCGGACGCAACGTAACGCGGCGCCGCTCTCCCAGGGTGCACCGCGCTCTTGCCATCTTGTCGAGTAGCGGTGGTTAGAGGAAGAGCGGCAGTTAGCATATTAGCTCGCCGTGACTGCCAGAAGTGAAGTGCATATCTGTCAGCTAGCTCTAGCAGCTCCTCAAAGTGAAGTATCCAAACGGCGAGAGGCTGAACTTTACAAGTTTAAGAAGCGTATCGTTTTATTGGCGCGCCGATAGCCCCCCTTTGGAAATTGAATGGACAATATGGGTTTGTTTACATCATGATGTGGCACATACTTGTACCAAGGTAAGGGGAACTAACTAGCTACCGTCGGCTAACTTAGCTGGTTAGCTGAACATATATATGCCTTGGCTGAAAAGGAGAGTGAGTTGAGAACAGGCCCGCTTGTGGTAAAAGTACTGGGAGCAGCAGCTTGTGAGCCAGAACTGCGACAGGGCCCTGCTTTCAACTCCGGAGCCGAGACCGTGTCTGAGGAGAGAGGCCAGCCGGGCTCTGGAAAGCCCCCGGAGCCGAGACTCGGGTCTGGTCGCCGGTAGGTGTGGAAGTATCCGAGCGGTGCGGAGTATCTGATCCTACGCTACTTTCTCCACGTCGTAAGAGGGGGTCGAGGACGTGAACATGTCGCGTACGTGTGTGTTTCATGTTGACCAACTGTGAATTGCTCTTTTAAGATAAGTTAGTTAAAGTAGTTTTTGTGTCTGGGAATAGACCACGTCGATTCAAGTAGATATTCAACATGTCGAAAATGCCGGCAAAGAAGAAGAGCTGCTTCCAGATCACCAGTGTGACCCAGGCTCAGGTAGCCGCCAGCAGCATCACTGACGACACCGAAAGCCTCGATGATCCGGACGAGTCTCGGACCGAGGACGTGTCTTCGGAAATATTTGACGTTTCCCGTGCCGACCTAGGGGTGTGTGACAGGAGCTCGTCCGAGGAAACCTTAAACAGCGTAGAGGCACACGAGAGTCAGCCTGCCTTAACGGGACCTGTCAACGGCGGGTTCTTTATTAAAAGTATCGGGACCGGTCATGTCACCTCCTCTGCCGTAGGAAGTGGGGTGCCGGTGGCGGCCGCAAGTAAGCCCTCTGTTCTTAGCTCATCCACCCAGTCCACAGCGGTCACCACAGCCTCTGCTGCAGCTGTGCCTGGCGTGACTCATACAGCCCCAGTGGCCACTAGCTCCATATCAACCGTGAGCTGTAGTTCCCGTTTTAGGGTCATCAAACTCGACCATGGTACTGGAGAGCCCTTTAGACGGGGCCGATGGACGTGCACAGAGTTTTACGACCGTGATTCCGAGGGCTCCAGCCTTAGCAGGACTGTTGACAGTATAAAGCAAGCCGTGACTTTGGATCACAGTATGGACAGGGACAGCGGCTTTGGGGCCACTGGGAGCTCAGTGGTGGTCCCCAATGCTGTGTCTACTCCGGAGACCGCTTCAGACAGTAGTGGGCTACGTCAAACCCCCCCGGTCTATGTCCGAGCCCCCCAGATTGGGAGTGGAGCAAGTGCCTTCCAACCCACCGGGTATTCAACCAAGGCACCCCAGCAGCAGCAGGGTCAGGTGACTATGCAGGCCGTCGCCCCTCAGAGTCTCCTCCCCGGTGGCCTCAATGGGGCTCCCCACAGTGCCATGCTGCAGAAATCTCCCATCATGCCACCTGTCACGCAGAACCACCAGGACGTAGCCTACTTTAACAGCCTCTCAAATAGCCAGCCAGAGTATCGTCAGCAGCACTTTGTCCCCCAAGGCTCAAGCACACAGAACCCGCCCACAGCCTCCCACCCTGTGGGGCCTCCAGTCAGCCAGGGCCCGTCACCTGTCATCACTTCGGCTGGCTCCACTGCCCACGGCTCCCTGCTCCACTCGGGCAGTGGGGCACCCATTGCTTCCACACTTCCTGTAAGTGGCCTCCAGGAGGCTCAGTCCTCGGGAGGAGTGGGCAGCATACCTGCACCTGCTGTCACCGCCACCTCCTCCACCACCGCCACCCACAGCGGTGCCCTCTCCAATGTGCCTACCGCAGTGCCCAACAACACCCATACCCTGTTGGGCTTGCCAAGCCAGACGCCTGGCGCTGGAGGCATTCCCCAGGGCACCCCCTCCAGCTTCAGCAGCCACACAGAAGACGGCAGGAGGAAGTCGGATGCCCTACCTCAGCCCGCTGCCAGTGCCTTCCCAGGGATGGATGGCGTGCGGCCTTTCATCCCAGCGAGCCTCAACCTGGTCACCCCCACTGTCAACAGCCTGTTTGGCATCCCTATCGCCATGGATGAAGACGAGGACAGGTAAGCGCTACAGCGTTATAGAGTAAACATCTTGTGTTGTGCGATGATGGCCTTTTTGTTTTGATCTGTGTTACGGCTCATGCTCCACATAAAGCATCACAAGCATTTTAACAATGCACTGTGAAGAAGCCCATGCTCCAAAGCAAAATAAGATGCCCTCACAGTAAGCTAAGCCTGTATAGGTCCCCTCCAGTACTGCTTGTATTTTTTAGGTTGCATACAGGCCTGTGTACACCTGCTCTAATCAGGTTTATTGGTGTCTGTTGATAAAGAACCAGCTTGCATAGTGGGAGTGGTATGCTGTTAACTTGGCCCTTTTAAGAGTTTATAAGCAGCAATGCACAACTTTTAATAGGATTTTTATGAACAAAGTTCATGTTTTTAAAGGGGAATAAGCATTATACTGAGAGATTCAGTAACTATACCAACCACACTGGCACCACATATTGGGTTACAAAGGGTCACTGAGATGGAAGACTTTTTGAAATGTTGTTTTTGTGTTTAAATACGCACATTTTAATGGTGAAAATTGAGAATAATTAGCGTGCCACCATAACCCGACAAACGGGTCGGTGGCTCTATAAACAACTGAAAGCTGCATGCTTGACAAGAGTTGCCAAATGTCCTCGTCACTTGTACATTTTCTCTCCGTGGCATTTCACCTAAACCAGCACTATGTTGCGGTCTCACTGCAACCATCATTTTATTCAAAATGTTAAATTAGGCGTGTCTAAAGAATAAGTCCCCGACAAACTAGGGGGTTACTCGCTCTCTAAATCAATTTGGCCTGTGGAGAGAAAAAAAAAGTGTGCAGTGGAAAAGTGACATAGTATAGGCTTGACTTATACAGTTGGTGATGTAATGATAAAGTACCATGGTCCTCGCTGTGTTGTCTCTGGAGAGAACTACGTTGATACATATGCTCGGCCTGCAGTGCATGGGCTCACAGAGGGGGGGGGTGACA
>OMKN01005153.1:1822-15025 GCA_900302345.1 Melanonus zugmayeri | reverse complement strand
CTAGTTAATCAGTTTGGGTGATGGGATTCGCGATGGATGAGTGTGATCAGCCGATTTAATATCAGGCCGTTATGGGTTCTTTCATAGAATCTGGATGCGATATGAATTAGATTTGAGTGCGGCTGTGAGTTGTTGGGATTTAGGGCCAAAAAAAAACAAGGCATAGTTGTGTTTTTAATATACATCTTTTTAAAGTAAATATCCGCAAGAATCCTGGCGTGTGTCTGCTTATGCCTTAGGAGGGTCACTTCTTGGCATGAGAATTTAATTCCCTCGCTTGTGGTCAGAACCTGGGCTATCTGCTTCCTTTCTCATCGTATCTCTCTCATTCCCTCCCTTTTAAACCCTTATGTCTCTCTCTCTCTCTCTCCCTCTGTCGCTTTCTGCCAGCTCATTGCTGGGTGCCAAACATTGCCTGAGAGTGATTGCACACAGCAAGATGAGTGTCATCAGGACTCTAGCCCAAAAGGGGAGAAAAAAATAATCCCTGTGCCATCAAGTAGTATGGAGAGGCTGGCGTTTCTCTGTAGCCATCTGACTAGCCCTGGGACCTGTTCCGGCAAGCTGAAGTTAGCTATAGATGTGAAGTCAGAATTGATGGAAATCCTCCAGAATTTTCTACCAGGCTACTTACACACCTTGATGGTCTTCAGCTGTTGTTTGTCAGTAGCTCTAGGCCTAGGCTACGTTATGTTGTGTCTTCATATGCCACGACTTGTTGGGCTGTGGGCACTGTTGAATAAACGACGCACGGCAGGTTACATGGCATGCCAAATTGGCAGGAATCCACAAGCCACCACACTAATTAGCCTAATAAAACTAACCACATATTTGTTATCCATTCCTCATTGTGTAAAGGGACGTGGAGTCAATCTTTCCATTCATGATTCAAGCTACCCAAAGCCCTTTTTGCCATAACCTTCTCAAACAGCCGGATTTAAATCATCAAGTCCATGTATGATTAATTTGCTTTCAGTTTCCCTCTGCGCTTGTAAAACTAAATTAATGAGCCCAACGCTGTCCAATCATTTATACTGGCCTGATAGGACTGGGAAGAGAAACGGGCTTGGCTCTTCATTTTAGCATTCATCCATTGCTACACACTTTCCATTTAATTTGAAAACCCTTAACCCTATTCTAAATTAGTTTTCATCTGTATGTGCTCGGCAACCACTGTTGCTTCTTCTGGCCGGTCTCTTATCTCTCATGCCTTGGCCTATGAAGTTTAAACTTGTGCTTTTGCTGTTTCAAATGATGTATTTTTAGTTATTAGTTACCTGCACTGCTACATAACGCCTCTGATTATGAATAATGAATCATAGACCTCCCGTCTGTGTGACATCCAATTATTTGTAGATGCACAACAGATGTTCTGTAGCCTGTGCGCGTTCTATGTTTCTATTTGCCACCCATCCAGTGAGGTTTGTACATCTCAAGCATAGGTCTGTAGTTTAGTTTGACCTACATGACAAACGGAAAGTTTTATCTGTACATCATGAGGAAGCAGCACACGGACCCATGCAGTTTATGGCCATTACTGAGCAGCACAATTGTGTAATATAGGCCTATTCTGTTCTGTTGTGATTAACCACGTTAAGTATGTATCTGGGTCTTAACAGACCGTTTCCATCATCCAGTCCATTCAGTTTAATTGTTCCCCAATCCTCTATAAAGCCGCCCCTTCAGTACTGGTCGTGGCCAATGCGTCTTTCTAACAAAGGCTTGAATGCATAGATGCAATTTGTTTGACAACCTATTGGATGATTCACCTGTTTGTCGGTGTTTGCTGGATCCAATCCCAGAGAAAGTGATGAAGGAGGCTGAGGTGCTGCTGTATTCCCTGAGGGTTTAGTTCCCAGCCCTGGTCTTATGGACCCCCCCGACTTTTCACAAGTAGTTTTTCTCTTTATTCTATGGCCATATTGGTTCTATTACATCTAATTGCTTTTCCTCTTTGTAGTCACACAGCTCTCTAGTTGACCATGGAAATCCTTCCCTGACATTGAGCATTTTTATATATTGTCGGTTGGGAGGGCAAGATGTGAGTGTTTTTTGTTTAACATTTGGGGAAATCCTAAGGGTTTCATTATGTCCGCCAAGATCGATCCATCAAGCCAGAAGAAGTTGAATCCTTTTCAAATGGTAATGGAACGCAGGCCTGCTCTGTGGCCAGGAACCAGTACCCAATTCTAGCAGGACTTGCCAAGGAAAGGTTTTGTAGTGGGCCCAGAGGTGTGGGCGGAACAAGGAAGTACTCGGGAGAACTAGTTGCCAGGGAAATAAATATTTGTTGGTGGGTCATGATTCAACTTTCCCAAACGACAAAGAATCTCGTCTCGCCCACGTACTGTAAACAACAGCCAGCAGGAACAAGAAGCATGTAAGTCTCTGCAATTAGGCAGACTGACTAAACGGGCCTGTTTCTCACGCAGTCCCCTTGCAGCGCTTGTCTACGACTTGGCTGTAATGCAGCCCCATTGGCCAGACGGAGCAGTCGGTGGTCTAACTGGGTGGAAATAATAGTTTCTGTGGGCCATTGTACAACAAATCCCACTTATCCTCTCCCACTGACAACAGGGAAGTTGTGACAGGCTGAATGCTGCCTCTCACCATAACCACCATGTAATGGCCATGTAATTCCTGTGTAATAGTTGAGATTTTATTCTCCAGATGTGAGCCGAGGACTTTACAGTGAGATTCTAATGCTCCATGGGGGAGGGGGGAATGACGAAGTTCCCAAGTGACTATCATTTGTAATTGTATATTTCTGCCTTGTTTTTGTACAATCCAAAATAATTAAAGCTGATTCACGCAGCCTTTGTGTGTCTAAAATGTCTAATGTCTAATTACAGCATATTTTTACGTTACACAGGAATGACCTAGATGAGATTCCGATGCTAGATTAAACGGGAAAAATTAATGGTGCTTCATCTAGCCCACGTCCCTCATTAGATACCTCTAATGTTCCTCTTAGCCGTGAATGCAATGGATACTTTGGTGGTCTGCCTCTAGGCCCAGGGTACCCGGGGTTTCTGCATTCCTCCTGGGCTGTGATGAGCGGCCTACATCTTGATGAGATACTGTTACATTACCAACGACGGGGTGCCACTGGACATGTTGGGAATGAGAAACGGGAAAGGATTGCATTCTTCTGTGTTCAAACCAGAAAAAAAAGCCCAATGACCAACACCGACGAAGGATTCATGTAACGCTTGTACCTCGACGTATGCTATGTATACCTAAAGCGTATTCGCTTGGGTCTATTATGTGTGACCTGTGTACTGTTCAGCTAAATAATTAGTTTTTGTCCTCTTGGTTGGCCTCTCATTTCCCCCTGTTAAGAAAAACGAAACAGATAGACTTCTTTCATTAACCCCCCCGTGGTTGTGCTGGACATGTAACACATCCACATTTAGCCACTGTGAATAAAGGAGCGTAATGCGGCCAAAGGAGAGCGGAGAAGACCTGGCGGGAGGTCGGCCAGATGCAATTTTAACCTCGGACTGAAAGCCCCTTCACAGCTTGTTTCCAATTAAGAAGCTCTGCCAAGCGAGAGATGCAGAGAATGAGGGATGCGAGTAAAGGGAGAGATGGGACAGACTCCCAGCCGCCGCTGACGAATGCAGAGAGACTTGAGAAGCGTAACGCGACAGAGGGGAGCGTGAGTGAGATGGAGGGAACGGGTAGGATTAAAGGCCTAAAGCACATCCAGCAGTGAGGTGCCGGTGTACTAGCAGTCTGTCCTCAAGTTGTATTTATAGAGCAACATGGTTTAATCCTCCATGTTGGCCAAAGCCCACGAACATTGGACAGCCCGCCAATCCGTTTGTCTGTTTCCTGTGTCCCAGTTAGTCACATTTCTATATTACCGTGAGGAGGGTTGCTAGCCTACCAGATCTTGGCTGTAAATGCTGGGCACGATGGGGAGGAAATTTGGGCCTAGCCTCTAAGGAAAGGTCGGCAGATCACTTTGTGCTGGTACTGTGTGTGGGCTGATTGTCTACCTTTTTTCAATGTTTATTTCAAATGTTTAATTTTCTGTTTTTTTTTACATGGCTGAGCCACTGTTGAATAAAATGTAACTCCAGTGCCAGTGTTGCCAGAATGGTATTGTCTTCCTTACTGATGCATTTGTATTGAGCTAAACCTCAGCTGTCCTGGTTGGACAGAGATTTGGAAAACAAAGGATATCAAGGGAGCCCTTTGGATGTGCAATACATGGCTTAAATGTACCGTGTAGCTTTTAAGCCTGTTCTGTCACCTTCAGCTGACAGCAGTGGTTTCTTGGAAAATTTAAGATGATCTTTGTTTTTGCCTACAGGCCTAGTCTAGTGCCTTATTCTGAAAGTAAAGATACACTTTTGAGGATAATTTTAGTTGATAATTTCACAAATCATTGTGTAGTGAACCGTTCACCCAATTTCAATACATTGGGTCAAAAATATCATAATCTAGAAGGAGAATAAGGTTTCTGTGCTGTCAGTGCAACAAATCAACCGCACTCCACTGCCCTTGAGAAAGCTGACTAACACACAGCCGATAGTGGAGAGGGGAGGTTTGTAAACGGTGGCCTTGCATTAACCACTCGTACATCATTTATGCATATACCATCAACCTCTACCACAGTGGATTATGTCTTAAATATGGAATATTGATATGAAAACAAAATTATATATATATTTTTTACAGATTATATGTTGGGACATAGACTAAAGCATCAAGCACAAACTAACCTGATATTATATTGTGTATTCTATGGGGTAGTCTTTCTTGGCACCAAGCTGTGTGGGAAAATAAGCTATATCTCCTGGCCCAGGCTAAATACGCGCACATCCTGGCGAGAATTCCTGAAACATAAACTACGGGAAAGAAGCCACCACATGACTTTGTGCGAACCTGTTTATTTTGACTTGCCTCACAGACAAAGCATGCTGTCGAATGAGATGATTAGACAAGCCTCCGAGTGCGTATTGGTTCGTTTGAGATGATATCGCTCTGTCACATTGGAGGATACAATCCAATGCTGACAACAAAATGCAGGAAATCCAGACAGACACCCTGCTTCGATCAAAGTCGATCTTGGATTTGGTGGTATTTCTTTCTTTTCTCCCAGAGCTGTACTCCATGAGATAAAAATACTATGAATTAATTTCCCTATGAGACCCAGCTGTTTAAAATGTAAACTTCAAGGTAGCCATGCTTACTTTAAATGAACCCTCCACTGTCTCATATGTTAACTTCACATTCTAGCATATTCTGCTAAGTTTTTGATACGGGCAGAGCATGCCACCGTGGGGTTTGCTCGCTGTCTAATTAGTCTAGCCCAAGGGAAATGGAGGAGTTTATATTCATGTATTTTCCACTAACTCAAGCTAGCTCTCCCTGCATGGCTGAGTGCCCCGTGACGCCACCTCACTAATACAATCCCAGGGACCCGTTCCAAAAAGACGGATTTACAAGTTGGCTGTATAAATAATGTGGAAATTCGCGGGAATCCACAATTGCTTTTGTCCTAGTTAGAAGGATTTTGGCAAACTTGGTTCCAAAGGTTCCATTAGGTTGGCGTTAAGCCCGCCCACATCTGCAGTAACATCATACGTATCATTGGTTTAAATAATGCCATCAAACATGTTTATATTGCCTCATAGATTTATTTTTTCTTTTCTTTTAGTACTAACGTAACAAAAGACTAATGTTATAATAGTATAAATAATGGATAAGTAATTAATCACAACAAATTAAATACAATAAACAGAATAACTCACATAAATTGTCATTGTTATTGACTCTTTTAAACCAAACATAGCCTATAGTCAGTAGTTGGGTTCAATGCAGGCAAAAGATCATGTTGGTTGGGGTTTATGCAAGCATGTACAGAATTTGGTAACCTTGCAGCTGTTCTTCAATCTATAAAGCACATGACTTTTGTGTGCATGTCAGTGTGTACGCACATCTGAGGAAAGCTTGCATCAGCCACTTAGAGAATGCATAAAGGAATCGGGTGAAGGACAATTTTATGATTAGGTTTCATGAGTATGGTATTCAATTAGTGCAGGGTAACGAAATTGGATCACCAAAAAAATATATAATTTTTTTTTTAATTGAAAAGGACACTGTTATACCATGAAGTAATTTAAAATCCATTCATAGCTCAAATACAATAGTTTAAAAGTGGTTAAATGCAACTGCTTTAGTGAAGCGTTTTAATAAATAACATTTGTAGTAAATATTGCAAGTAGTAGGTTCTGGATGAAAAGCACACCATTGTCTAGAACTTTTTCTTTTCTCAAACCCTGTTCTCTACCCAGCTCAGGAGCAACATGTCTTTATTTAGACAACTACTGCATGAATGTTGCTGTTGTTCTGCACTTTAGCTTCTGATTGATTCGCTCTTGGCAAACATACACTGTGTATGCTACACCCCCTGCAAAACATACTACAATGTGGGGTTGGTGTGTTTTTAACTTTTGCGTCAGGTATTTACCTTTAGTCGGCCAACATTTTAGATTGCTTTTATTCAAAGCAAAAAGTGAGGCTTTTTGAGGTATTTAACAATTCTGTAACACTTTTGTTTCTAGCCCACCTACATCTTTTTTTGCATTATTGAGCTAATACAGCCACAGGCCTGTATTTTTGTTGAACAATTGAGAACACATGCCCAAAAGTGAGGCGTGGTTATTAGGGTTCGTCCGATGTCCGATGATACGGATTGAAATCCGTATCAGCCTGATATTGGAGTTTTATTAAATATCAGATATCGGCCTGTGCACGTCGTCCTCCTCCAATATTAAAAATAATGTGTGTCCCCCATGGCTATATGAATTCAACAGCGCCGCTGCTGGAATGTGATCAGCTCTCCTCTCTTTTTTTCCTCCTCACTGTTTAGAGCAGCTAGTAGTTTTTCCAGCTACCCCTTTCTTGTTTTAACAAGATCATTTTCACGCCATATATCTGCCAAACATACCATAAGCCAATGTTTCCCAAAGTGTTTCCCAAAGGCTCAGGGAGATAGAATGGAAGGGAGAATTGAATGTATTGTAGTGAGGGGAATAGTTCGCAGATTAGAAAAAAACCACAGGCGGAATGAACTATTAGAAATGTGTTGCACATAACAGCTGTAAACAAACAGACGAACAACTGATACAATTTAAATGACTGCCTGCGGTGTGCACCAAAGTGTCAAATCTCTATAGTCGCCGTGCATTAACCAAAAGTGATGTAATCACAGCCCTCAGCTACGGTTTATACGGCCAATTTTTTGAGCAGGGTGTTGGGTACAGTGGCACTTATACAGTGCCACTGTATGGCGATGCCGGTGTGTGCTCTCATTGGAAACACAACCCACTTAGGCCCAAGTTCCAGTTAAGACACACAGCATTGAACCTATGGGGGTACTTCAAATGATCACAAAACTAAAAAGGTGGTTTGTACATTGTGCAAAGTTTAATTGAAATTGCACCACAGCACTAATGCTATTCAAGAGTCTGCAAAGAAAAAACACGTACTATTCTGGATGACAGATGACTGATCGCCAGAAAAGGAAAAAAAGAAAACCCATTGTAACTGAAGTCTATTACCTAATTACCAGCATGTTATTATTAGGTTGAGCAATACTTTTACCAAGAACTGTTGGAATGGGTGTGTGTAGGCGGTGCAGCATTACTTATTTTTACCAAAGGGCGGCCTGACAAAAAAGGTTTGGGACCCACTGCCACAAGCCATGAAAATAACGGATAATTGTTGTTATATTTCTAGGTTAACGTTCAACATTAGGTGGCTTGGAATTTAGGCTGGAGGGAAATTGAATAAAGGATTCATTATAACACTGTGTTTAGCCTACTTTATACATCCAAATCAGCCATTAATCATTTCTAAGTAAGTAAGTGTATTCATAAGTGAATATGCATATGCATAACATAATGGAGCTGTTTTTAGACATCTTAAACAACATGATGGGTACCTTGAACACGCTTTAGTTACACAATGTAATCCAAAAATGATTCTCGTTATATCCTTGCGTGAAAATGGAAAAACATACGGTTATAAATGGCAAAGCATCTCGCTATGACGAGGTACTAGGTTTATCTTTAATCGCATCGGCAGCCAAAGTCAATAAAATATCGGAATCGCCCCCAAAAAACACATATTGGACGTTCCCTAATAGTTCTACAAACGGCCTTGTCTGTTTGTCATGGTCTGATTTGCACTGGTGAAAATGATTGGGATAGGACAAGTGGAGGTTCACCATTCAAATTAATTCTGCTTTTAATTTTGTTTCAGTAATGATACATTGATTATTTCTGTTACCTTCTGTGTTCCTCAAACATAAGCCTTTGTCCAAATGGGTTGCAGGTATATTGCTGTATTGCTTTTTTTTACCACACTTTGTGGATGTAGCCTTTTTTTGGTGTGTCATCGCCATTCTTATCTTATCGGTGACTATCTGCTCTTTTCCTGAGTGCTGTGGGGGTGGGGCCTGGGGGCGACCCTTTTTAAAACAGAGTGAAGCTATGAGCGGTAAGAGAAGCATGGGTTCGGACACGTCATCCTACAACCATCTGGATAGGAAAAAGCCGGCCAGCTAAGGAATGTTTGGGAAAAATGAAGAGGGTGAGAAGGATGAGCCGGTGCCATATTGACATGGGTCTTTTTTCCCTTCCATTTCTTCCATGAAGCCTGTTTTGAAAACTGTGAGAATATATATTTTTTCCTTTTTATGAAAATAAGAAAATAAGAAGCGCCTATTACCGGCTTCCAAAATGGCCTACTCTTCCCTAAACCCCAATTCTCATTTAAAGGACGCCAAGTTAGGGTGCTAAACAAATACGATTTAAATGCAAGCTGCAAACACTGGATTTAAAGCGTAGAGGGGGGCTGGGCAGGCAGGGTTAGGGGAGCAGTAGCATAGGGCGTCACCCATTAATCTTCAGCTGTTGAGCTAATAGAGTAACTACCTCCATTCTAGGGACCTCGGATGGGCCTATGGGCCTTAGTGGATGAGATTTAGTCTAGAGATTTAGTCATCCTTTATCATCTTCTGGTATTGTCCAAAAAAGACATAACAAAGACAAAAGAAAGACATAACAAAGTCATATCATGTTAGTGTTTCCTATTGGAGCCACTCCACACTGACATCTCTGAAACAGAGTCAAGGCAACACATAGTCAACAAATTAGATTTAGCATACAGACAACACCCAGAATTTTCAACTTGGCATACAATGTCAATTTTAAACCTTTTCGGGGTGAATTGTGGCATAATTTGTTTGTCAGCCTTGCCAGTCCCATTTCAGAAGCTGTAAACTAAACACACAATGAGCGACAACAATGAATTTGAGCTTTTATGAACGATGAGAAGAGAGAAGAGTTTTACATTTCTCTGTCTCTTCGTCTTTCCTCCTCCACCCATCTCCATCTTTGGCAGCGATAGCAGAACAAGCAAGATTATGATTTATGATCCGCTGAACTGCTCACCCCCAATCCATGCTTCTCCTCTAATCTCTCAATCTGTCACCCGTCATTCTTAGAGTGGCTCACTAACAGTTTCTTGCCATGTTCAGTTTCGCCATTTAATTTGTGTTGGCTTGTTTTTTATTTTTTTTTATTTGCTTTTCTCAAGTTATCTTGAGGAAAAACACAATACTTCTAGTGTGCTTCTGCAAACGGAAATCTTGAAAAACCAATGGTCCCTGTTGTATTTCTATTTTGGCACAAAGGTTATGAATTTCTGGCTGAATATGCTTCAATAGAAAC
Source organism: Melanonus zugmayeri (assembly GCA_900302345.1). Classification (NCBI taxonomy): domain Eukaryota; kingdom Metazoa; phylum Chordata; class Actinopteri; order Gadiformes; family Melanonidae; genus Melanonus; species Melanonus zugmayeri. The sequence goes on along the minus strand of OMKN01005153.1, from coordinate 5,273 downwards.
ATGCATAATCAATAATTGTTGTAATAGGCTTACATGAAGCATCCGAATTTGCACCAAAGCGTGTGCATTGTGAGAAAAAGCCTTTGTAGTAAAAATGTAGTGTGGGAAATAAAATATTCTATTAATCCTTATTATTCTTAAGTCCCCTCTGCGGAAGACACACAATGGCACAAGGCACAATGCTTGCTGACCTTATGGATCGAAAAATGTGTTATTGAAGCCTAATTCAAATTCCATTATTCTCTTACTTTACGCTTGGTTAGCTGACCTGTAAGGCCAGAGATAATGTAAATGGATCATGTGCGAGCGTGTACTGTAGACCCTGGGATAACCGACTGCTTGTGTAGAGAGCTGGAGATGGCTATAGCAAGTATAGCCAGCATGTGTGTTCACTTAATAAGCTAATGGTACTCGGGGGCACTTTGTTTTTCTTTTAAAAGAGTGGCCTAGGCCTGTCAACTCAAGTAGGTGAGCTGCATTCAGCCACGTAGCACAGGACAATGTGCTTCATCTTCCTGTCAGTCACCCCTTCCTCACCCCTTCTTCACCCCATCTTTCTCTCCCGCCTGTCTCCACATTAGGCAGTCTCGTAAAGGAAACTATTGAGGTGTGTGTGTGTGTGTGTGCACGTGCATGCGTGCGTACTCGTGCATGCAAAGGTTGTCAAGAATATGAAAGGCCATGACCTCACCAGGATAGACATGGTCATATTTTTTTAAAGCCTAGGCTATTTGTTCTTCTTTAGAAATAGCTGCGACAATACCCTTCTGCTAACGGAGATCAATCAGTCGTTCTCGGAATACACCTCATCATAATGTACACAGTGGAGATTAGGATAGAAGCAATTGCCAGAAATTGACAAATTGCCCCCATGTAGTCAATTTGTATCCATCTATCTGTGCTTATGTAAGCACTGCATTCTTGTCCATAGGAATGCATTCTGTTTGTGTGTGTGTGCGTGTGCGTGTGCCCCTCATTCTGGAGGCTACTGAAAATGAACCGTCATTTCCCAGAAGGTCTCTGGTCGCTTTCCCCCCACCTCTCAATTGATTGCCATCTCATTTTTCACTGTCAGGGTTTATAGAGTGGGAGGCTGGGCAGGCAGAGTTTGGAGGGGGAGCGGCAGCGTAGAGTATCACCATCAATTTTCTAATCCCATCATTCATCGGTTCCCAGCAGCAGCAGCAGCAGTCCAGTTGCTACCTCCACACTAGCTGCCTTAGCGCGAGGGATTGACCCCCTCATTGGTGCTCTATTGAGCCCCTTTCACACATGAACTCCGGAGAATCAGGAGAATCAGATTACCCGAGTTGCCCTTTCACACATATAGCACACAACCAGAGAATGTCCGTGTCAGATGCAATGTCGTGTGTGAACGGGGCTGGAAATACACCGTTTGGTTTAGGTGAGTGGTGGCGCCACGGTAGGGCGTGGACACGGCGCAAAAAGTATGCTGTGGAAATCGCCGTGTTTTTGTTTACGAACGAGTCTTGCCGTCCCTGGAACTTGCCTGACAGTTTCTCTAATCTTGTCGTCTCTCCAGTTAGCAGACATTTTCATTGGCATCTTTGTGTAAATGTAAACCCTTCTTCTTCACCCTCGGATATTTGTATTCTTCCGGTTTCGCGCCAGTCGCATGATAGAAATGCCATCTACGCTCGCTCTGTTCACACATGGGCTCAAAGGGACATTACCCGGACTTTGTACTATGGAGCTGGCCAGGAATTATCAGTTGAATGTCCGATGCGGTATTTGCGTTCATACATGGTGACCTGCTGCTCCCGGGATTGAATGCTTGTAAAACTCTGAGTATGAACTAGTTGCAGGTTGTTTTTAAGTTTCTATACTGTCTTGTTAGTATTGTCGTGAAATAATGTATTAATTTGAATATTCATTCCCTCAAATGAATACTATATTCATTTGGATGGTATGGGGAGATTATCTCAGCATTTGGATGGGTTTGGGTTGGATGCTTTTCTTATTCTTTTTATTTGCATGTACACGAATACGAAAGGCTCATTGGAGCAGAACGAGTCCTTGGTTTGGGATTGTTAACAGGACAAACTAGACAAACAGAAATGATTTCAGCATTGGGAACAGCATCTGCACTATGAATACTGCTATAGTCATTAAAATAGTGTGTGTCTAATTGTCTGCAGAGAGAGAGCATGTTAAGGACGCAGGGCACACAGATGCTCGTTTTCCCTGACTCTCCTCCTTTCGTCCTGTGATCCTGCCCTGACAGGATGATGTATATGTAGTCTTTGGCAACTGCGCACAGGTGAAGAGTGCGGGACAAGAGAAGGGGGGGAGGCGGGCATCCACGTGCAAGATGGTGTGGTCCATTTTCACCTGTGTGTACGTCACAGACCCTTTGACTCCTTGACGCATTTGATACAGCGGAGGAGAAACCGATGGTGCTAAATAAGTATGGAGTCGGGGGAACTGTACTCAATTGGAGAACCTCTGAGGTGGGGATCAAATTATACACCAGACAGAACATAATTCGTAGTTGTGGTCACGGAGATGTTAAAACAAAAAAATACCTTTCTGCAATGGGGTTTTAAAAGGTTGCATTAAAAGACCCCATTTGTGTGACCAGACAAACAAGGACCATTACCCTGCCCTGTCTATATAGTGGCGGCTAAATGCTTCCTTCCACATGACATGGGTTGGTCTTTCCCAGTTGCCCGTACAATGAAATATGCTGCAGATGTTTACATGCAGAATTAAGACACACTGTAGAAGACCATACCAAGTAAATCCCTAGGACTTCTTTAATCCCTGGGGCGTTGTAGTACAGGGGGACTGGCTCGTTTCAACATTAGTCATGTTGATGCGTAGAGCTGCAGTAGGGCTATTTGGGAGTGTAGACTCAATGGCCTTAAAAATGTGTTCCCCTCCCTCCACATTGTTATTTTTTATTTTTTTTGGTGGTGGTGAGGGATTAGAGCAAAATATGTACAATAAGTACAAACAGCCTTAGTACATCTGCTAATCCATTGACTTTTTTAGGGACAGTTTATTTAGACCCAGTCACGACTTGGAAGGCTGTTTTTATTCCATGCCACTGAATCCGTTGCTGGGTGGCTGGAGACAAAGCTGCTGTGTAGTACTCAACCCAAGCTGAGATGTAACATTACCTGCCACCGTGTTGCTTGGCTGGGTAGTGACTTGTGATCATCTGATAACACTAGCGCCACACACACACGCACACACACACACACCTCTGCTGTCCTCTCCTATCCCTGTCCGCCATTTTACCAGATGATGAACAAAGCTGTGTTCTGGACCTCATTCATCGTCTGTGATGGCTTATGGGAAGCCTCAGACCTGGGTGTGTTCTGGTGTGTGTGGGTTTTGTACGCCCACCTGATTGACCACATCTGCCAAATAGAGCAGAGAAGTCTTTTAAGACATATTCTGACTATTTGAACTACAGGATAACCAA
>OMKN01005112.1:2415-12458 GCA_900302345.1 Melanonus zugmayeri | reverse complement strand
TGTATTGCATCTCACCTGCTTGTCTCCACATTCTCACCCTTGTATTGTACTTGTTATTCTCTTTGTTATTGTAATTGCGACTTTGGGTCATTGAAAAGCGCTTTATAAATAAAATGAATTATTATTATTATTTATTATTATATTATATATTTCAGATTATTTGAATGGGACAGAACCTTTTTTGACAGGTTTATATATACTGTATATACCGTATTGTGCCGAGGTCTAGACTTTTAAATGTCATTATATATATATATATATATATACTTATACACACACATTTACAACAAGAGAGAACAGATCACGCAAAACGAGTGTTCCCCAAACGAGTCACAAACACACACACACACACACACACCAGCTACAGCAGGTAAAGGCCTCACATGCTTCTGCGTGCTTTGTCCGAGTCGCGCACACGCAGGCATCATTCCACCACGCGTCTAGGGGACTTAGAGAGAGATACTCAGTTTACTGATAGCTGCACCATATTCTGTGACTGCTCTAAAAGATTATAAACCTTACATCAACACCACACCAGTGATGAAAACACACTCCCTTCCCCTGCTCAGCATCCGTCTCACAGGAGTCCGCTTGTTGGACTTCATTCTCCGCAGGTAAACATGACTCATTTTTTGAGTAAGGTTTTTTTGAGTAAGGTGGAGTTCGGAGTTCATACAATCTCTAGCGCCCAATGTCATTCTCCTCAAGATATCTCTGTCTTCATGGATGAACAGCCTATGAATGAATGTAAATATGACCACATAATAGTTGGAGTTATAGCTTACATGTAGCATTTGAGGGGACGGTACGTGGTCACCAAAACGTAGAGTCGCAGGTCAAACTTTTTGCCCCCGATAAGAAGTGGATTGTCGATGTACAGGGAGATGACATAGGCTTCCTTCCCACTGGAGGCCGCCATAAACCTGCACCGAAAAGAGCATGCGTCAAATGGATGCATTTATAAAGCGCTTTTAGTGACCAGGGCCACTCAAAGCGCTTTACAATTAGTGCCTCACATTCACCCATTCATACACTCATTCAAACACACATTCATACACCGACGGCGGTGTATGAATGAGAGTGATAACACTGTCAAAGCAGTGTGACAAAACATTATTTGTTGTGTATTTTGCATTTTTAAAAACACAGTGTTGAACTGCAGCCAAACAGTGAGATCATGGAGAGTTCAATACAAAGTGTAATAGTTCCCAACTGAAAATAGGTCACGCACACCTCTATGTAAATCTATGCAAAGCATCACCTCTAGAGGGAGGTATGCACCTGTGTGTGTGTGTGTGTGTGTGTGTGTGTGTATGTGTGTGCACATGAATGAGTGTTACAAAGAGTCTTTGTGGACACTTAGGCTAAACTAAGTTCAGCAGATGTAGTTATACAGGTGTTATTATTATGATGATGATGAAGATGATGACGATAACGACGACGATGAGAACGATGATGAGGATGAAGATGAGGTTTACTCACGAGGAGGTGCGGCTGTCGCGGGACCACTTCTTGATCTGGGACAGCTTGTTGATGAGGAAGATGCCCTTGCCCTGGGCCTTCCCACACGGCTTCATGATCCACGTGGTGGACGGACTCTTCCGGAACTCCTCCACAAACAGGTTGTAGTCCGCAGGCAGCATGAAGGTCACCGGGACAAAGTCTAGGGGACAAGAAAAGGAACGCAACGTACGCATCCATAGGTGACACAAAGTTAAAAGCACACGGCTTTTCTCTGTGCTTCTGTAGGTCTCGTAATTAGTAGACCCACACAATAGCTCAGCTCAGTGAAAGTTATTTCAATTTACTGTTACTTAGTCATATAGCAGATTTTCAGTTTTAGTTATTTTATGGTTATTATTATTTTATATTTATAGGGAAATACATGTAATTAATCACCAGGTACGCATCTTGCTCAAAGATGCTCTTCACTCTCTTATAGTTAGTTTCTAGTGTCTGGAGGATTGTACCCCAGCTCACTGTAAGACAGATAGACTCTGTCTATGAATGTGACATCAATGTATTACACCGTCATACACACATTCTCCAGAGCCAGACCAGGATGAGACTCAAATCTATATGTGATATATATCGCCGGTTCTCTGATGCCTCACTACTAGCATTTCAGGTTCTGCTACTATGTACATTGACAGCGCTCCTACCTAAATGGATGTATTTCCCGTTGTCGTCCTTCTCAGCCAGCAGGCTGCCCTCCTTCTCCAGCTCCTTGCGGTAGCGCTTGATGTTCTTGATCATCAGATCCTTCCGGGTCAGCTCGTAGTGGTTGGGGAAGTGGTTGACCATCTGGTCGTCAGACAGGCGGTAGCCCGTGTCCACGCTGAACACCGTCCGGATGGTCTGGATGCTCATCCTGGTAATCCCCGGGTAGGGTGACCGAAGGTCGGGCAGGACCAGAGAGAAGTGTACAACCATTAGGGAGTCCTCGTAATCTTGCTTCATTAGAAAACCTCAGAAAGACCTCAGAAATCCTGAGGCTATTTCAACATTTGTGCCCACATTCATGATTGACTCATTACTAATCTACTATTTTCAAGCTATTTAATTTATCTAAACCATCATTTCTGCTTTAGTTTTTTGCTACCATTATACAGTATGTCTGCCCATTCGGCACCTATTGCACTCCTAACATCCCTGGAAGGAGGGATCTCTCTCCTTCTCAAGGTTTCTTTCCCCTGGGTTTTGTGTGAATACTCCGGCCATACGCACATTCCGCAAAGCGGGACTTTTACAAAAAATCAGTTTCACCGCCCGGACTACTTTGGATTATAGCAAGCAAAAAAACCCAGTCATATCGGTGAGTGGTGAAGGTTTTTTTTTAGATATCTTCCACTCGATATTCAATGAATGGGGAAATAATAGGCAGGACGTAGTTCAACACAAGACTAAGAGTTCAGTTATCATCATCCCTGCATGTCTATTAAGCCTATAGACTGTTGAGGATGAGGACGTCTACAAATGCTTTACGGGTGAACTGGGATGAGAAAACTTACCAGTAGAAATTCCAGTCGTCACTGTCGGTGACCGGAAGCCACCCTCTCTTCTCAAAGTTGTTGATGAGCACCGACTTCTCGATGTCTGTCACCCACTTCACCTTACCTGCCATGGCACCACCACTAGAGGTGGAGCAGGGGAGAGAAAATCAGATTTGGTCTAAATGTACAGACAGTGGAGTGCGCACACACACACACACACACACACACACAGAGTTGTGGAATGCCAGTTCCCACTCTTTAGCTTATCATTTTCCAGGTATTTTCTATAATCTTTCTATGCTCACAGAGGTTCATATTTCAGTAGCAGCCACCCTAATCTCTATGGAATGATAGACAAACTTTTTTTAATCAATGACAACTATGTAGCAACTTCAGTGAGGTGTATTAGGCCTATACCTGTGATGTACAAGCAGTCGAATGGGCAATCAAATCGCCTATTCATCCCAAACAATGCAATTTGAACTAAGGAGGGATGCAAACAGGTAAGGGGTAAAAAAGGTGAGAACATTGCATGGATAGAGAAAACCTGTCACAACTAGGGGGGTCCGGGGGCCATGCTCCCCCAGGGGAAAATGCTGAAAGATATTCACTTTACATGCTCATTTCCACTTATTTTACTTATTTTTTTTCCATATTTGCTTCACTGACTCCTGTCTCTAATTAGAGCAGCATTGAGCCTCCTCCTCAAAACCCCTCATTTTGAGAACAACTCAACTAACTTAATTAGAATTATTTAGAAGCCAAGATATTATGAAACTTAAGTTTTACGGTGGCAATTTTGTGAATTGATGGCTCCCAAATAGACATTTGTGCAAATGGAAACATTGTTTTTTTGATTCCTTATACAATACCCTTTCCAAAAATGTATAGTTTTGCAAATCCCCCCCAAAATCCAACAAAATGATATAGCGAACCTGACTATTTGTTTCTATTGGATTGGGATTGAATAGTTTGCAGAGCAGCAGAACAACCCCCCCAAAAAATGTTTTATAGCAGATCTACACGATCTACGACGTGAATGATGACCTATTTTGAAATAAAAACGAAAGGTGACATGTTTGCATCCCTGAAGGTAGGCCTACTTTAGCCTCAGAGGATTTCAGTGGCAATCAGTGCTCAAGCGCCAGGCCCTGCCTGTTCGTGAACATGAATATGTTTTGTAGCGTAACTTCACAATTTTCCATGACATGTTATAGCTTTTTCCAGGACATTAAAAATCAGGTTTTCCGTGTGGGAACCCTGCCATGGTTGTGTCCCCAATGTCCGTATATGAGTTGTCCCTCCTCCATTGAGTGCTACAGGTAGGCTATATATGTATTGTAGGTGGGACCCAGGGAATCCAATCTGGAAGGTTAAACATATCCACTGGGTGGAGATGGAAGACACAGATCTGCTACTTATGGAGACAGAAATAGTGAGAAATGCACTGATGTGGTGTTGGGGCATCTTGCTCAAGGATGCCTACAGGTTGACTGCAGATATTGGCGTTTGAACCCAGAACCTTTTGGTTTGGGAGTCAAAAAACACCCTAACCACTAGCCTCTATCTATCTACCACGGCGGTTGACATGGGTGACAAATAATAATAATAACCTTTTTTGTTATGGTTACAAAGTGCTACAAGACAGTAATAGAGAATACAATATATATATAACATATATAACACTAAAAATAGACATAGGCCTATGTACATCTGGATAACACGTCATACAGTAAAAGCAATATTGTACCAAATGTGTCAGGGGATAGGGATGGTTATCCGGTTATACAGGGAGGCAGGTAAACCCGCAGAGATCGAGAAGGTTCAGACACCACCACGGGTCTCTGAGACCTTGGCAGAACCAGGAAAGAGAGAAGAGAGATGAACTCAACAAAAGACAAAGTTTTAGTCTGACCCTAACTCATTTGCTTCTTCTGTAAGTATCTGCTGGGTACCATGCAATAAAAAGGCAGTGACTTAGTGGAACCAGACCCCACACAGATGCTCTCTTACTGGTGTGACTGCCAGTGTGACTAGACATGGTAGTCTTGCTGACATAAGTGGCAGGGGGACTTCCACCTGCCCTGAACACAGACTAGTGACCAGAATTATACAAAAAGACGGTAACCTATATCTGAAAACCAGGTACAGGACAACTCCGTCAGGCTTCAGAACTCAGACAGACAAACAGAAAGATTAGACAGACAGACAGGCAGACAGGTAGACAGATGACAAGGGGGTATCAAACTGTATATGTCACAGACAGATGATGATAAACGATAGTAGGTTCATATGATCTATTTATCATACCTGTGACTGAACAATGTTAAGAAACGCCGGTGATCCGCATGAGCTAGGCGGGGTGGCTGTGAGCTCGGCGGGTCCACCCTGGTCCAACCTACTGCACAGACCTCATCCGGTGATGCAATGACATTCAGTTTACCTCACGGTAAATGCAAAGTCAACAAACGTCGTCCCGGCCTCGCCAACAGTTACACACAAGTCCATGATGTCAATGGCCATTAGAGAGACTCCATGATGGCCGATCATGTTATCGATCACACCCCGATGAGTGACGAACCGCGCCATGAAATGACATTTAATATTATTTGCAATACAACTCCAACGCTTGCATAGGCCTACTATTGGATTGTTATATTCTGTAAGTGTGAGCGGTTGGAGTTGCACACCTGATTGATTGAAATATATAAATACTGCTGAATTACCAAAAAAAGGTCGACTGTACAGGCTTTTGATCTTCCGGTTGGATAACCTAGCAACCGAAGACGCAGTGATGTCATGTAGGCTGTAGTGCCTCTCATCACCAGCAGGGGTCACTGTTGTCCAACTCAAGTGCTCCGTTAATGTCCATGTTTTATGCGACACGGTGATAAAAATAAGTTGCTACAAACGTACACCAAGTTACAGCCCTAAAACTGTAATTATAAGTATATGGAGTATCATTTGCGGTTACTAATGCAAGGAAATATAAGTTTTGTGCAGCGCCTCTATGACTGTAATGTTTGTAGCGCCCCCTGGTGGCCGTCAGGATGTTGCATGAGAGGCGTGGCCACGGAGGTGTTTCTGAGTTACCTGGAAGCGACGAGATTAAAGGACGCTGCTGTAAGTAGCCCACCGCAATCCTCGAAATAATTCATTGCCTATTTATTGTTCATTCTTAAATAATGTTATTAATAATGTTTTTGTGTTTGCTACAGGGCGGCGTCTACTTTAATCTACAAATAAGGCAAGTTTTAATGTAATTTCTATTCGTGCACCTGTTCCTTTGTGTTAATGGTCGATGCGCTCATTATTGACATTAGAACATATTCAACACAAGGTCAATATTACGGCGAAGGGGGGATGAGTTATTCACCACAGCGTGTTCACGTCAGGATGTTTTAGGTGTTATATTGTGTTACATAGTGAATATGTGATCTTCACAACGACCTTTGTTCGATGTCGTGAGAGCGATGACTTCATCTCTTTGTTATGAAAACAAGTCGTCACGTAAACCTCATCTAAATCTAACACTCACCTAACCCTAACCTAACCCGAACTATTGTTGTTTATTACTGTTAAACACGTTTTAACGTCAAATTATTATTTTAGTTTTAGTCTATCGTTCATTTTGCAATTGTTGTCTGAGAATCATACAAAAATTCACATTAGGACAAATAACCCATTAGGACAGAAAAGCTGTAGCTAGGGCTACACAGGCCTATGCCGTTCTTGACGAATTTATAAAAGTTTTCTATTGGTTTAAGTTCTTTCTTAAGAGGAGTGAGTTTTAACTATTTATATAGCATTCGCTGATTAAATATTTCGGTTGATGGGGAAATCAGTTCGGTTCATATGAGTTTATGGAAATTAAAGATTTGCATTCGGACGAAGCCTACCGCCTGCTTCATGTTTAGTGAATAAGGGCGCTTATCATTACAATAGGATTTCAGTGTAATATATGCAGTGTAGCCTGCTTCATTCCAGGAAACAAAACGATATATTATAAATAATACCCTAATAATAATAATAATAATAATAATAATAATAATAGGACAATAATATCCTAATAGTTATTATTATTATTAGGCTTATTATTATGACAATCTCTTTCAAATGTTTTTGTAATGATGATAGGCATAGTAATCTCAATTCTGTAGAGTCCATTTAAATGTAGCCTATTTGTCATGACCGATATGAAGTTTACCAACAGTAATCGGAGATGTGTTTTTGGAGTTGAGGTTTTATCAACCTGGACGATCTCCAAGGTAACACCCAATGTCTATCCTACTCACATGACCCGGTATATTTACACAGGCCTTTTAAAAGCGTTGGAGACAATGGGCATAACACATGTACACCCACACACACACATACACACACACAATACTGTCCTAGACTGTTGCTGAGACAAGTTGTGTTATATATGTTTTGCCGTCATCCAAATGGATGAATTGTCTCCAATAGGCAAGGAGAACACGGTTGAACACACACACACACATGTTCCAGGCTGGACCTGTTGAAATGAACGCCTCTACCGCCAAGTTCAGGTACTGCCTTGTTTTTTCACCACATTGATTCTGCAGACTGTTAAAAAACGGGTTCTTGTGTAATGATGTCTACCATGAGCGTTGTTTGACTTTTATAGGCCTATTATTGCTGTAGGCCTACTGGTGTGCATTTTTATGAGTCCAGTTAATAAATACTAAACAATGTCTGGCTATTTTTGGGGGGCTTCGAGTGCCTTTGTTACATGTGGAAACAGAAACCTAAAACCAAGTGCTTATAGCTTAAACCTGCACTATGCAACTAAGGTTGCTAATGGGAAGATGTGCATAGTGCAGGTTTAATGTACTTTATCTTGTATTTACCCTCTCAATAGGAAGGACGACCGGGCTGCTCAGGTCATTGGTCGCCAATTAGCACTAATCGGAGACCAACTCCACCGGAACCGGGCCGTTGGACTACCGTACCGATTACCGTCTCCCCTTCACATGCTGAGACCAGCATTGACCAGCGCCATCTACAGGTATAAATACGCAAAGCACAACACAATTGTTGTACTTTAAAAAACTAATGGAAAAGGGGGTTTTAAAACATTGCATCTCTCCTCCCCCAGGGATATCCAGAAGCAGTTGTGGGGGGTACAGGGTGGTCTTTACGGTGCCATGAAGCCCTGGCTCGCCACCCTCGCACCCAATCAGGGGGTCTTCAGAGTGGAGGCCCTGGCAGCCTGGGTAGGACAACAAACTGATATTTCATCACATTTACTATTTAGTCATTTAGCAAAGTCGATCATAAATTAGCATCAGCTTTTATTCAAAGCGACTCAGTGGATTCAGATACATGTTACAGGTGACCTGTGGAACTTTGTGGAATGTATAGTAAAACAATGTGGGTCAATCCAGCATCTGTAGTGTGATATCCAGCCCTGAACTTATCCTTGCCTGAAAACAGGCTGTATCGAATCTTTCATCTGTAATATTCCCCCAATTAACTCTTTATACATGCAAGGGCAAGGAAAAGTCATATTTTAGGTCTTCTTTAAACAATTAGGAGTTAGCCATCATACCCAAAGACTCCGGATTTGGGACATTTGGGATCAAACCCAGTACGTTTTCGGGCTGGGAATACAATAACCTACACTATACTGCCCACAAATATCCACTCCAAAGCAATCTAGTGGTTGGGGTGTACTCCCCAAATTAAAGATTGTGGTTTCGAACCCCAATGTCAGCAGTCTACCTGTAGGCATCCTTAAGAAAGAGGCCCCTAAAGTGTCTGCTAAATGACTCCATAGTCAGTAGACTGAGGAAGCAGATGTCTAACATCTTATTTGTTTTCTCTCCACAGGGTAACAGCGTTGGCTGGACCAATGGCATCCTTCTGACAGTGGCGCTGGTTGCCACGGCGAGCATTTTCACTGCATGGGTAGAGTGGGAAGGCTAGTGGGCCGCAATGTGGGTTTTACTGGTTGCCGTGACACTTGAAGGTTGGGGGGGTGGTGTGTGCAAATAACAAAGTGATTTTTATCATTATTAACTGTCTTTTCGTTTGGCCGTTTGCTTTTGCTTTTTATTTTTTAATACTAATTGAATGTTAAAATTAAGCATTGTGCGAGACACTGCAGGATTAGAGCCACGCCAAACTCGTAACATAAATATTAGTATTGCTCATCATAAACATAAATACTGATTGATGCATTAGGTGTCTTAATGCCTTTGTAATAATGCACTGATAATACCCATGTTATGATGTGATGTGATCAATTCCTACACGAAGAAACAACTTATGATAGGTGGACAGTAGAAGCCAACAGTTTGATCACGGTTTAGATCAGTGTTTCTCAACCCTTGGGTTGGCACTTGGAGTCACCTGATATTTATATGGGGCCACGGGAGATCATTGACTTTCAAGCTATAGATATTTAATGATGCATTTTTGATTACAAAAAATAATTTAAAAGGTTTGAAAAGTGTCATAAAAGGTCCTGTATATACAAAGACTGCCTAATGATTCATAGCAAGCGACTACTCCACTGGATCATCGATATTACAGGTGGATGCTGATTGGTTTAAAACAATGTGTGGGGGAAGCAGATGCACATTGTGTGAGAAATTTACAGACCCCAAAAAAGGTTGGGAACCACTGACTACCGAAACGGATGTATTCTGAGTGTTAGGACAAGACCATGAGTGATGTAGCATAGCGTTCATCAAGATGTCCAGTGTCTTGTAGTGCGTTGCTCTGTTAAACCTGTTGGGTTTATGTTTCCTAATGACTGTGGCTAGCCTGCAGCCTTTTTATATGAAACGTCTTCTCCGGACATGAGAGATGGATTTTTTTGTTGTTTTGTTTTTTACAACTGATATGTAGCCTTGCTCATTACCAAAGGAAGCTGGACTTTCTCCTTCGGAATTAAAAAAATGCTTATTCACAAATAAAGTTTTAAGAAAAAAAACATGATTTCATTGATAAAAACGGGATATTTCATTTAGTTACACACACATGCAAGTAGCCCCTTGGTAGCTCCAAGGGGGTCTCGTAGGA
>OMKN01005101.1:1331-11489 GCA_900302345.1 Melanonus zugmayeri | reverse complement strand
TGAGATTATAACATGTCAGCCCGTCCACTGTGAGATTATAACATGTCAGCCCGTCCGCGGTGGGATTATAACATGTCAGCACGTCCACGGTGAGATTATAACATGAGATTATAACATGTCAGCCCGTCCACGGTGAGATTATAACATGAGATTATAACATGTCAGCACGTCCACTGTGAGATTATAACATGTCAGCCCGTCCACGGTGAGATTATAACATGTCAGCCCGTCCACTGTGAGATTATAACATGTCAGCCCGTCCACGGTGAGATTATAACATGTCAGCCCGTCCACTGTGAGATTATAACATGTCAGCCCGTCCACTGTGAGATTATAACATGTCAGCCCGTCCGCGGTGGGATTATAACATGTCAGCACGTCCACGGTGAGATTATAACATGAGATTATAACATGTCAGCCCGTCCACGGTGAGATTATAACATGAGATTATAACATGTCAGCCCGTCCACTGTGAGATTATAACATGTCAGCCCGTCCGCGGTGGGATTATAACATGTCAGCACGTCCACTGTGAGATTATAACATGTCAGCCCGTCCGCTGTGAGATTATAACATGTCAGCACGTCCACGGTGAGATTATATTTCAGCCCGTCCACTGTGAGATTCTAACACGTCTGCCCAGTGGAACGTGCATCATTTTTGACGAATTAAACCACATTCACCCATTACATGAGGTCAGAGTGGCCACATTGAACACTGAAAAGTGACATTTCTTTGTTTCCTTTACCATCGTCTCTTGTCCCCATTGAAATAATCTCTTCAACAATGTTTTCCAAAACACTAGAGCTCATCTGTTTTGTAGGTCTCACATTAGGCTATTGTTGTTGGGCAACTAACCAAAACAATGTTTTAAGCGTAGATTCAGTTAAAAGTAGTTATAGTTGAAAGTGATCTAATTGTGTGTGTGTGATGAATTACCCTAGGCCTAGGGTAGTGAGTAATTTCCTGTAGATACACTAGACAGTGAGTATCCTAAGGTAGTGTTATTCACTGCCCTACTGGTTAACATTTACTTATGCACCCATTCTGATAGTGTATACAGAGTGCCTAGAGACGTTCTACTGGTATAAGACTGATTTCATTTTTTATTTACAGAACAAGCAACCCAGGGCCAGACAACGATTTTGGTGGTGAGCTGTGGAGTTGTTAAATTCGAGGGGAACAAACAGCGTTTCTTCAACCAGAACTTTCTGCTAACAGCACAAGCTTCCCCAAACAGCGAGCAGCCTGTGTGGAAGATCGCCAGTGACTGTTTCCGTTTCCAAGACTGGAACAGCTAAACTTTTCTTAGGACTTTCTTTTTTTCCCCACTGTAAGGTTCAACATACCAACAGTGATTATGTTTGTTAAGATGTATATGCCTTTTTTAAATTTAATAAAATGTCACAAAACAGTTTACAAAATGACATTTATTTACCACAAGTTTTGAACAAAGCATGGGTTCCTAATGATGGCATAACTTTAACAGCACAGAATAACCTGTTGGAAAGTGACTATGATTTGATGTAACAATTCAAAAGACATTGCATCGAAAATATCAGACATTCCTACAGTTGAACATTTTTGGCAGAGACCAAAGTCCTCTTCTAATGGAGGTATAATACGCATAAAACTGTATTCCAGTTACCACTATAGCGTATGCTAAAAACAAAAAAACACATCCTAATGGTTAACCTCAGAGTGCTTGTACTTTAATAAATAATTTTTAAAGGAGTTTGGTAGAACACAGTTAAACGGATGTACTTTCTACATAAATAGCCCACTATTAGCCAAGTTCATATATTAAAACATTTGAATCTATTTTGATCTTCCTGAGTCATATTGAATTGGTCGATTGGTCGGACATTTCCAGTGCATTAGGACAAAAACAAACGTGTAAAAGAAACTTCATGGTTGGCCAGGAAAACAACTGGATAGCATGCAGAGTGGAGACATACGCCTACCTGACCAATACTGGATTTGCAAGTTCTTGACAGTAACACAGTATTTTTATTAAGCACTTGTAAACATGACATGGCCTTCGAGCCTTTCTTGTAACATTTTATTTTGTAGGTGCAACCTACTTCTTCATGACTAAAAGCACTGCTGCAAACAAAAAAGGCACAGTTACGTCAACAATCCACCACGGCAAGAGCAATGGAGACCTTGAATTTAATTCTAGGGATGGCGTGAATATCTAAATGGAATAAGTTAGAATGGTTTAGCAAAACACTAAACACAAATGTAAATAACTTCGACACATTGGGTACAAAGACATTTTTTTCAAAGGATGGCAGTTAAGCGCTGTTGTGGTCATCTGAGATCCTTCAAAATGAACGAGTGGTTCTGTTGAGGCGTGTCCCTGTGATCATCTAGTTTACCTGGAACCCCTTGAAACCCCTTGAAACTAGTTTACTTCAAAACACAACATCGAAGAGCAGCACTGCTTATCCAGCTACCTACAGAGTGAGCGTTGTAAGTTTTCACACAAATGGCTGAAGACCTGAAAGGCTTACTTGAAATATTATGTACACATGAAAGGAGTGGCATTATGGCAGAGTTGATCTGATGGAGGGGGGGGGGGGAGAGAGGGACAGTGGCTAGTTATTTACCCCCATACATTCTCTCTATCTGGTGGAGATAGTGGTTCTTCAGCTCTTTCCTCTTCAGCTTGAAGGCGTCGGTGACCAGACCAGTTTCTGGAGTCCATGGCTCAGGGCTCAGGTGGACCTTCATAGGGATCTCAAACCGTTGCAGTTTAACTAGACAGGAGGAGAGGTTATAGAGTGAGGGTTGGGTTCAGTAATGTTCACACATTATGCTTTTCCATTGGCTTTGACACGCATATTGTACCCAAAGCACTTTTGTGTCCCGTTACCAAAATGCGAATCAAGCTACGTGCAACACCGTGTAGCTAAAACCATACTCCTAGAAACAGTGCAAAAGTAGGAATGGTGTTTTGGTATGGAAGCGCAATGCCTCTGCAGCTACTTTTAGAAGCATTATGCGTTAACGGTCCATTTGTAACATTTTTTTTTTAAAAGACGAAACCGTCTCTTACTGGTAGCAGCAACCTTCTTGATCTCATTCAGAACATGTCTCTCCATGTCTGGGTGGGTGCAGATCTCTTCCCAGCTTCCTATGATGGCTCTTTGTGTGGCAAGTGCCATCAGCTGTTTCTGGTTGGGTACCACGAAGCTGATGACATAGTTCTGGTCACTGGAAAAAAAAACATTTGTGTTTCCAGCGTATACATCATGGTTTTACCCAGGGTGTACCAAAAGCGACTTATTTTATTCCATTGTATATTGTTCCGAAATTATCTGTAAATCAAACAGACAAAAAAAAGACGAATGAAAAGTCCTCAGCTTATCATTATTATTTACATGCATGTTTGTTCATTTAAAACTGTGGACTCATATGGTCGGACGGATATTGAGCCGAACAAAGAACATTGTTGTATTAGGTGGTGGTTGATGGAGGCCAGCTGTTCCCAGGAAGTTCCCTGAACAAACAAGAAGTTAACCCACCTGTTTGCATAAGCACAGATGTTGTCTATGAGGGCGCAGTTCTTCAACACCGACTCCACTTTGCCCAGAGATACGTACTCCCCCGCTTGCAGTTTGACCAAGTCCTTTTTACGGTCTAAACGAAACACAACACATTCATCATGCATTAGCACTGTGGGATTAGATACAAGCCATGTGCATGTCATGAGTACGAGCACATTCAAAATGAATGTGTGTTCAAAGGCCTGCTCTTTATGAGCCCTGTCAGATGACCAACAACAGCCGCGGGCCGGGGGATGGGACTGAACAACCAAATTCACACGTACCCACAATCTGGAGGCAGCCGTCAGGGTGAATCTCCCCCACATCCCCCGTGCAGAACCACCGCTGACCACTCTCGTCCACGAAGAAGTCCTGATCGTTGTTCTCACGCCTGTAGTAACCCATGGTTACGTTGGGTCCACCAATCAGCACCTCCCCTCTGGGGTGTGGCTTGTCCTTTTTGGTATAGCCGCCTGTTAAAACAGAAATAATGATGGCCTGGAATTCTATGTATGCATGTATTGTAATTTGTGTAATGCAGTATGTAAATCATGTAATGCACTGTGCATTACATGCGTGTGGGATCACATGACCCATGCGCAGGGATCACATGACCCATCATGTGACACTACATGCATCTTCTCCATACCTTCTGCCCAGTCTCTGAGTCTGATCTCACAGCAGATGAGAGGAGATCCCACTCGACCGGTGCTGATGTCTGCAACTATGCAATAAAAAAAAAAAAACAACACATTGGGTTTTAGAAATTGTGTCACCAGTCACCATCTGGTGCTTGACTCCCAACTGAAAGGTTCTGGGTTCAAACCCCAATGTCCGCAGTCTATCCGTTTGCATCCTTGAGCAAGATGCCCTAACCCCTACCTGCTCCTTAATTACATTATCACTTTGGATAAAAGCGTATTCTAATGACTAAAAATAGTAATAGCGTATGTAAATCTCAAACAATTTCTGAACAATAAAAGTAACCTCAAAAAGGTTCTCCCTTACCTTCTGTGATGGTTCCTGCTCCACAGGTCTCGGTGAGGCCGTAGCCTTGTCCCACTGGACAGCAGAAACACACGTTCATGAAGCGCTGAGTGACAGAGGACAGGGGGGCCCCGCCCGACAGCATCATCCGCACACGCCCTCCGAGCAGTCCACGCACCTTCTTGAACAGCAGCCTGCGGAGACAGACGAGTGGCTGAGAACACGCTGGAACGGCTTCCTTTGTTTATACTGAGTGGACTTTATGTGTGTGTGTGTGTGTGTGTGTCTCTGTACAGTAGAAACAGTGGAAATACCTTCTACTCAATGTGTATTGGAAAAATAATTGTTAATAATTGTTCTTACTACGGATCACAAAACTCACGGTCCGGATCGTGTCATGGATTTTGAGTCACGGGATCGTTTTTCGGATCAGCAAAAATCTGATTTCACGGGGAAGCCAAAATGCTCCCACACGTGAGATTTAAATGATGCGGAAGGCTTTTCGAGCTCCTCCGCTAGCCATGATGGTAAATGTCTTTTCGTTTCAATAAGCCCTCTTTACGTGAACAAAACAAAGGCTTTTTTTAAATCATCAACCAATCATTGCGCATCAAGTGAGGGGGGAAAAAAAGCGTGCCGTGTGTCTGATATTACTTTCATTTCTTTTAAGTAGACTGTTGTCATCAGTCATCCTTTAATATGTGCTCAGTAGTTTTTCACAAAGTGTTAATTAATCTAGGTGTGAAAACGCATTGTATAAAGCATTATACAATGTCATACAGAACGTCGTTCATATGCAAATTAATATATTTTGAGGTAAGCCAAAACCGCTTCGTTACGCTTCATATTCATATTAAAATAGCCTAGTTGCTTTATATTTCTTTGCTGGCTTGGGGAATCTTTCTTGCAGAATCGCTATCTGTGAGCAGATCAGATCACCCTAACTACAGCTTATGTGCTGTTACCTTGTGGCTAGCGAAATTTACGTTTGAAAGCGCCATCGGAATTTGCTTGGCCCAGGCGAGAAATAAGCCCAGATAAAAACGTCCAAATATTAAATGCCATATTAAAACTCGGATTGCGACAGAGGCAGTAAAAAGCCTGTTGCCCTCTGCTTGTACATGGAGGAACTGCCGGAGCCTTGCCTCTGACACAGAGAGCTGACTAGGTGACAGTCACAGTCACGCTGACAGTAGTGTCAGCCTCTGAAAATGCTACTGTCAGCCTCTGCAAATGTTCGAACGAACATTTGAAGTTCGAATAAAAATGACAGTCCTATTCACTATGATGACAAAATTGTGCAATCCGTGGTTCACATGCGTGCCGAACCATGGTGGGCGATCCGTACGGATCACCCGTTACACCCCTAGTGCTTACGCATTGCAGAGTGGTGCGTCATAGCCCCTCTTGATCTGCTCCAGTTTGTAGTTGTAGCCCAGTGTGAACAAGGTGCGCTGAATGTAGCTCATCTCCTGCACTTTACTCATGACGTTTTTGTTGATGCGATCCATGATTTCCTGGTGAGGAGTAAAATAAACAAGAATGAGAGACGGACTAAACCCAGAATGAGGCAGCTCAGAAGGAGACGTTGGATAGTGTGGTTCTTACTGGTACTGCTGCCATCAGGGTGGGCTTGAGTACAGAGGAGTCTCCCTTGCTTCCCTTCTTTATCTTGGTGGACTAGATACAAAGAGGAGAGAAGCCATCAAGATATGAATCTCACGCATACATGGAAATGATGGCAATTATTGAATGTGTCCATTATGTGTCCTTATATAACCATTTAATACTCGCACTATATAAGGTTCTCTGCATTGTCCCTGACAAATAAAGAACACAAAATCTACTTGTGGTTATGTCTACTATAATATAGACATAATGGGGGTAGTGGAACAGCGGGGTTACCTGGTCCGATAGTGTCTGTGGGGAAGAGTAGCCGATCCGACAACCGTACGTCACGCAGGAGATCTCTGCAGTCATTTCCAAAACATGAGCCAGGGGGAGGTAAGCAATGTATGTATCCTTGGGCCTGGTAGGAAAAATATGTTTAAAAAGGTTAGGGTCCACCTTTTTGTTTCAATGTGGCTTGCTATGAATGGCTAGTTTATGAACAAAATAAATGAAATATAAATCCTGGCATTACTAGGCATTAGCAGTGAGAAAATGTACGTGCTATTAGGGATGCTCCTGATGACTAATTTCCTTGCCGGTTTTGCTAACAACTAGTCGACTAGTCTAAAAAAAAAAAGAAAATGCCTAGAAATCTATCAAAATTGAGCACATTATAATCTAAGAGTCCAAACATGGTTGGAAAAAAACATTGTGTGTATATTATAAGAGCCATTTGAAATAATGAAATACTTTGTAATTTTTTAAATAAGAAAATCCTATGATCGCGAACAGCAGCACACCCGACATGACCGGAGTTACTGACGGGTGAAGAGCACTGTTGAGAATTGTGAACCAGATTAAATTAAATTTATAAATTAATGATTAGCTGTTTGGGGAAACTACATGTTGTTGGTTAATTAGACCTATTAAAAGCATGGTCTAATTGTTATATGCATATTTCTATCAATAGTGCATGGTGTGCTTCTGCAAATTATACATCTGCAGAAAGGCTTTTCTCAGAGAGAGAGAGAGAAAAAAACAGTTTAACCGACTACTATTTCTGAAGTTGAGTTTTTTTGGTCACAACTGCCAACAACTGCAAAAAGCTGGGGGAAGGATAGTGTAGTGGTTATCCTACCCTACTGGCTCCTAAATGAATGCATGCAGTGTTTGGATAAAACCATCTGGTAAATGACTAATGAATAATAGTCAGGGACAGCACCAAGTACCAACTCTACTACTCAGTCCCTCCAGGATTTGTGCTGATTGTTGCAGTCAAAAACACAAAAGCCTTTCTCAAAAGTTGTGGCGCAACATGAGATGCTTTGTGTGTTTTTTGTGATAAAAGTTATGGGAATTACTGAAAACGGCTACATTGTGATTAAAAACAAAAATTGGACGACTTGAGACGATTGCAAAATCCTGGGAGGGCCTGACTACTATACTCACCCTAGACCAGGGATGCGTTCACACTGGCCCGTCATGCCGGCGATGAGGTTACGGTGGATGATCATCACGCCCTTGGGTCTCCCAGTGGAGCCACTGGTGTACATCACCATGGCTAGGTCAGACGGCTTGGGCTTCACCACCGGCTTACTCACTGGAAGACAGGGGTAGGACAGAAGTCTAGTGGTTAGGGTGTCCAACTTCCCAGCCGAAAAGGTTCTTCGGACCCCCAATGTCCGCAGTCTACCTATAGACATCCTTGAGCAAGATGCCCTAACTCCTACCCGATGATTAACGACGTGCATCTAAAGTAATTCACTCCCTTCTGCTAAATGTAATAAGTAAATAGTAAGTAGTCTTAAGAAGTACCCATACCCCTAAAATGAATGTCTAGTCTGCATCAGCTGAGGCCAGAAAGTATTACTGCGTTGTCTTCCCTTTTTAGTAAATGCCTTGCTAGCATTACTGCAGAACAAGAATTTGAAAATTGATTTCACAGGAAGGCTGTGAATACATCTGCGTAATGAAGTGCACACAGTTCCATACTTTTGGGAGTAATCCGTGTCTCTGGTAATGTGAAGAAAAAAAAAAAAGCCACACAGAAGGTTGAAACCTTGGGCCAAATACTCACTGTTTTCAGGCCTTGCACCCAGCTCACGGACGGCCTGCATGCTGTGCATGGTGAGCCCCGCTGGGTAGCCTTCTGTGCTCACCATCTTCTGGTCCACATAGATGATATGCTTCAACTTTGGGATCTCCGATAGCACGTTCTGGATGAAGAGAACAATGGGTTTAACAATAATATGCAAAAAAATGCATTTTACATCTAATCAGGCTTGAATGTCAATGTCAGCAAAACACGACTGAAGATAAAGTCACTCCGTTACACACGCAAGCCACACAAAGAGGATCTAGTAAAAAAAAACATTTGCATCCTGCACAGCATATCTATATGCTGACCTCTATATGATATCTATATGTTTCCTATACTTGCCACGGGTAGGAACCACTACTGCAAAGATATCAGCAGTACTTTTGTCCAAAACTTTGCTTACAATATTAAAGATTTTTAACTCCCTGCCCTCCAGTCCGCTCAAGTTTTTGTGAAACTTACAGCATCCTTCCTGTGCCATCACTTCCATGCATTTCACAAAAACCGAGTTACGAAACCAAGTGTATATTTAAAGCATGCGTTTACTCATGTATGCTGGTATAAAAGTATATGTTAAGTATATGTTAAAGTATATTTATGTTACATCTATATAAAAAGCATATAAAACATATTTGTACATCATTATAATTATTATATAATGATATTTAAAGTATATTGTCAGTGCTTGCTCTCCCCTTGTATTGTATTGTATTAATTGTATGTAAATATGAGGAGGTCATGATGGTGTTCAGGTTTTCACACCAAGTTAAGTGTTTCATCCTCTTAACATCAAGTGGTATAGGCTCACCTTTAGTTTAGTCTCAAGTAATTCAGCGCTGGTTACAAGATGTGTGACTCCCGCCTCGTTCAGGCCAAACGCCACTGCCTCCTCTCCCAGGGTGGCGTAGAACGTCACCACTGTAGCATGAACAATCAGTAAGGAACTGTAAAGCCTTAATTATGGAAACATACTGAGCATACCATGACTAATATTAGTTGAGAGTCCTTAGTCATGATTCATCAGTTACATCCGTTACATTATTGTTCCTTCAACAAATCATTGTCGGCCACACCATGAGCACATTAGCCAACTTTATATCAATAGTCAATGTAAGTAATGTCAATGTATTAACGTATTAACTAACCCGTGTATATGCCACATACAAGATTTGTATTTACAACACTGATATGGAGAGCAGTGTGATTTGGGGAGTGTTTGTGTGATCACTTGAGGGTGATCATTAAGTTGTTGGTTGCAGCACTACTTACAGGGGAAGTTACACCTGAAGCACGCCTGAGCGGTGATCATCCACTCGGCTCTGGTCTCACAGAAAATGGCCACCGTACTTTTGGGCTGCTGGCCCAGAGCAGCCAGTCCGCTTCCCAAATGACAGACCATGGTGTCCACTTCCTGGTATGAAAGCCAGCGATAATCCCCCAAGATCAGCTGGAAGGAGAATCATGTCATAATTATTTTTATTTTATTTGTATTTTTTTATGAATGATTGATCAATGCTTGATCAACAACAAAGTGAAAATTAAAAAAACAACAACACAGGCATACCTTTTTAAATACTTTACCACTGGGTTGGACCTCATTTTCTTTACTCAAAACATCCCTGGTGCCGAGACAGTTGGACTGTCCAAAGCGCTGCACGGCGTACTCAAACAGCTTGTCTAGGGTGTCCTTGCCAGGCAAGTCCTCTCTGGCAAGGGAGTCGAAGTGGTCCACGGAGCGATACGGCCCCTCTCTGTTCCCCGAGGTGGTTCGGGCCTTGATCCGCACAGACTGGGCCTTCTTTGTCCCAGCATCCGTAATATAATACCATGGAAGGAAGGAGATGAGGGAATACAGCCACACCAGCAGATGAACGGGGAAGAGCAGGACGAACTGCAGAACAGAGTCCGAGG
>OMKN01005041.1:2940-15241 GCA_900302345.1 Melanonus zugmayeri | reverse complement strand
GTTTCTCGAATTTCATCCTTCTGCCATAGGAGTCGCAGTTTCTCATTTGCCGGTAAAATGTACTTACGTGTGGGTCCGACTTTGCGTAGCGTTGCGCACATTCTACGGTCAAGTTAGTTTTTTATAAATCGCAAAGTGTGCGTAGAAGTTGGCGTACGCATTCTTTTGTGCGTAAGTACCGTTTATACATGAGGCCCCAGGTCGTCACCTGCGGTCTCCATGGCAACTGGACAGCGGAGACACCCGCTTGCCAAGGTATTGGGGGGGGGATGGAACCGAAAATACCCGGCGGGCTGAACATTTTTGTGATCGGTGGAAAAGGTTAAACGGTCAAATTAGGACCAAAAAAATGACGTAGAATTGTGTTTCCCACAGCTGTCCCTCAGCCCTTCCTGAGTCCCGTCGCGCTGGGGTTAGCCGGGGGGGCCGTCGTGTCCTTCTCTGGTCTCTCTCTGGCTGTCTGGCTGCTGAAACGACTCAGGAATCTGAAAGGAAGGAAGTTCTCACTTATCAGGTATAGCCAACTATAGCAACAGTGGTACATTGAACCGATGTAAACGTTATTTTATTGTATTGTTTTTTTAATCTTTGTACTTTTTCTTGCAGCACTTCAGATGCAGAAGACCCACCACAGTATTATAAAAGCAGCGAGAGCCTTCTCTAGACTACGGGCCGTAGCAGGTAAACTGGATTCTATATCTATTTCATGTCTAATTGTGTCTTATCATGGGAAGAAAACAAATGTTATTTTTTGTTAGGTTGACTTTACTTTTTTCCTTTTCCAGGTGGTCCATGGAGTTATGCAGAGACATCAGTAGCCAATAGAGGATGGCTTATCGGTCCATAACAGAAACAGACTGTTCCTCACCAACGACTCCCTTTTCAAGATTATTTAATATTTATTTTACTCTGGTTAAAATAACTATTGATAATTCCCATTTTAAGTTATGTTACATTTTATGAGGTAATGGTTTTTCTGTAAGAATGTTGACCTGTGTGTTAGTGTTGGTATATGTACAGTATGTGCAGTTGTTGCATTTGGAAAGATATGTTTAGCAGCAGTGCTTTCTATGCATATCTTTCTCCCAAAGGAAGATGTATTTTGAACCGTGTGCACCCACCCGTACGAGGTGCAATACGCGTGAGAGTGATACTACCACGCCACTACCAGTGCTTCGATGGTACATAATCTTGTACAGTTTTTGTGTATTCTATGAAATATGAGATATTTTCCATATTTCCATAACTGTGAAAATAATTTAAAGTACGTTGTAGCAATGTCACTAGCTACCAGCTACCACAGGGACTTCAAAACCCTGGAAATGTGGCTGGTACAGGGCTTCTCCAGAAGGACAGGACACGGGAGATGTTGAATCTGGTTTATGGTTAAGATGCATAATGAATTGTTTGCTGAGCAGGTGGTACAGGCTGACATGACAGGGCTCAGTCCTGAGTGTGTGTGGGGGTGGCTGGATGCACCACAGGTGTGCAGCCTCACCCAGCCCCAGAGTCTAATCAGTGTGACTCGGCCAGCCACCAACCACACACACTCTACATATGTTTTGTATGTTTAAATATCCCATGTAACTATAATATACTATTTATTGTATAGCTGGCTATTGCTTGTGGAATATTAATTACTTTATTGTATTTTATTGTATTTTTTTAAGTAAAACAAACAAAATCAAATAAAGCATTTTAACTAATCTATGTTCTTTTTAATACCCTTTATTTATCATAACTTCAACTTGTGGATTCATAAATGTGTTAAAAAAACAACAGAATTATTTTTAAAAATGCACAAAAAATGACCTCACACACAGTAGCACCACACAATCCCAGAGCTTTGGCTTACAAAAACATTTGTCTTAGCCTGGCAGGACATAGATATGGGTTGATGAGACAGCTTTCTGTAGGATTGCCTAGGTTCTGGGTTATTTCCATACACTGAATAATATCCTGTGTCACCCAGTGTCACCCTCATTCCAGAGGTCAGGCCACATTCACTGTGGTTATATAACTGCAACATCAGCAGCATGTGAATATTACACCATATTATTTCTTTACATTGCCATTGTTTGTTTCACCGTGTTTAGTCTCTAAACCATAGATAAGAGAGTTTTCACCCATTAGCACGGGATGTTTTGGTCATTAGTTATGTGTGGACATACCAGGCAGCCAATCGACTCTTCAGTCAATATGTTGGTAGTGGAAGCGATACCGCTGCCTATTAGGGAATCAATCAAGCTTGTATTTTCAAGTTGGATGGAGTGATGTATAAACTCTAATGAACTACATTGAAAAAGACTTGTGCACAAATACAGGCAAAGATCTTGGAGCCCACTTTAATTGTATTACACCAATTCATAATTGGGTTGTCTTTCCACCCCAGGGTTGCTAGTATGATTATCTGGACACCTCAACATAGTTTTTTCTCACTATGTCAAGGCGTCCTTGAGCAAGCTAACCTGACTGTTCCAACAAGCTGATTAGCAGCAGTGCTATCTACGCATATCTTTCTCCCAAAGGGAGATGTATTTTGAACATATTGTTCTGCAGTTATCTAACTATGCTGGGGAGATGTTTGCTTCTGGATTCATGACGTTTTGTACATCTTTTTTGTGTATTACACAAATACAGGCAAAGATGTTGAAGCCCACTTTAATTGTATTACACCAATTCATAATTGGGTTGTCTTTCCACCCCAGGGTTACTAGTTTGATTATCCTGACACCTCAACATAGTTTTTCTCACTATGTCAAGGTGTCCTTGAGCAAGCTATCCTGACTGTTCCAACAAGCTGGTTGTTTTCTTCACCTCTGTCAGTGTGTGAATGAGTAGTTAAACGTGAGACATTGTGAAGCAACTGCAAAGCAATTTTAAAGGCCTGCAGAGGTTACTTGTGATACCGTATGTATATTAAGTGTATATACATATACATAAATGCAGACTGTAAATGCTCATTATCATATTGGAAAATCACATTTACCTGAAATGTCAGTGTTTCTGGAAGTGTTTCTATTTATACCCTGTCACTCAGCAAGCCCATTCACTGTTATGCTGAATCAATAGTCACACATCCAGGTATTCTTCAGCCATGTTGCTCTGAATGTATCCGGAGAGCTGTATAAATACCAACGCCTGACACCCATACCCCACATCTACTCAACTAAGAGCAGTGCTACATACAAGCATTCAGAATAAGGTAAGATATAATACGGTAAGGTGTTTTTTGACCATTTTAATTATACCGGTTTCTATCCACTTTCAATGTTAATTCATGACTTGCACTGATTTCTGATGATGACATTGTTGCACAGAGAGCCCAGAGGTCAAGTGTCACATGTGGGAAGGTCCTTGTGGTTCTGAAGCACTATGAAGTGTATATTGATCTTCTGCATGTGTAAGTATAGTAACCCCCTTACAGGTTCACTTTATGAATACATTCATAAAATATAGACTGGACAGTTATAATCAATCAATAGTAAAGTATGGTATAATAATCAATCGTAAAGCATAAGATTTCTAATGTTTTACGGAACGGTGTGGATATTCTTATGTCAGCTTAACCTCACTCCTTTGAACTGAGATGAGAAATGTCATGTGTGAGGGTAAATAGAAAATAGAAGAAATAGAAATAACATTGTGAAAAGTTACTAGCATGAAGTTTCAACACAGTCGGCGATACGGCTGGAATGTAGCAACGGCATAACATTATAATTGACAGAACAGAAACTGGATCCTGGGATTGCAGCGTCCTCTGCTGCAGGTAAATGCTACTCCTGAGAAGAGCCAATTTATAGTCCATGATAATCGCCAGGGAAGGAACCAACTATCTTGACCAATCAAATATAATCGTGTATAATCATATGTGACACGTGAACCAATCAAGTGTGCTTGTGTGAAGAGATCCCAGAGGAGGAGTCCTCAGTGTGTATCCTTGTTTGAAACAGTTGCTCCATGGACCAGTAAGATTACAGTTTACTGTAATCTTTGTGTATCTCAGTAAATCTACATAGGTGGATTCTGTCTCTGTGTGATTCGTGAAGTTCAACTATAGTGAATAGTTTAAAGTTAAACAGTGTCGGAAGATAATCGACAACTAGCCCAGCAGAAGATTTTCTCCCACAAAAACAAATTTCAGCAACAGTTTATTTATTGTGCTACTCTCAAAATTCACATACCCTTGGGAAATGCTTAAAACAAAATGTCAAAAAATGAGTGACTATGCATTATTGTAAATGGGTTTTCTTGTAATACCTTTCCATGCGGTCAACAGGTTACCTGGCTGGCCATGCCCATGGCTGGAAGTATCACACCACCAAAGAGACCATGAACTGGACCCAAGCCAGGCTGTGGTGTCAGACCAAATACACAGACATGGTGGCCATCCAAAGCCAGAGGGAGAACGACCACCTGGTCTCTCTGCTGCCCAACAGAACGTCAAGTCCGTACTACTGGATAGGAATCACGAAAAGCCGCAAAAGAGACCCGTGGATCTGGGTGGGAAACAACAGCACATGGATCGGTAATCAATCGTGGGCCACCAATGAGCCCAACAACAACCACAGCACCGAGTTCTGCGTGGAGATCTACGTCAACCAGGACAAGGACAACAGAGGAAAGTGGAACGACGAAAAGTGCAACAAAAAAAAGTACCCGGTTTGTTACCAAGGTGATAATATAATAATAATAATAATACTAATAGTATTAGCGTCATCATCACATGATGAATGGATTAACCCTCCATTTAGTATGAGGTAATCCTCTATCAAACTCCTTCCTGTGCAGCCCAGTGCAATCAGACATCATGCAACAGAGGGAGATGTCGTGAAACCATCGACGACATCATCTGCCTTTGTGAGCCTGGCTTTGGAGGAGACCGGTGCCAAACAGGTAAGAATAGAGATATTAATAATAGTTTATTTAATATCTCATGGCATCATGTACATACATGAATATATCATGATAATAACTACAACATACAATTGTACTTGAAAACACCATTGAAACACCATTGTCACCATTGAGCGATTATCCCATACATTCTGTCCTTCCTGTATGTCCTGGCAGATATAAACTTCTAGGAAACGTCAGGGGTCAGGTGTGAGTCTTAATGGCCGTGAGATGGCAAAGATCTCGTTGAACTTAGCAGTCTCAAGATATAGTACGCTATTAATCCTGCACGACGGCTCTGAGCGTCTTCAGTGACCCACATCATGGCACCATATCCAAGCAAAGACTGTTTAGGCGGAGTTTGACCTTTCACCTTCTCACTGCAGATAGATGGTATGAGTTTAAAGGGCTCCTTGGAGTGCATATGTTAGCATGTTTCCAATGCGTTTCGATTGTTTTCACGTTGCCCTCGCGCCCCACGCCATCTGCTTCCTGGATTTCCTGGGGTCAGACTGAAGCGCGCCGACCGTCCTTCAACATCAACATTAACAGCGGGTTAGGGAGACGGTAGCTTGCATGCGATCTGCACGCGAGCAACCATGGGACACCTTTGATCTCTTTCACTTGAATCTATGTGTTTGTGCCTCCTCCAGTCGTAGGATGCCCCCCTCCCTCCCAACCCCTGTATGGACATCTGAACTGCTCTGAGCAGAGCCACGCCTTAAACACTACCTGCCGTGTTGGCTGCTCCTCTGGCTTCCTCCTGCTGTGGTCAGCCGAGGTCACCTGTAGCAGCGATGGAGACTGGCACGGACCGAGGCCCATTTGTACAAGTAAATGATGTTCCATTATCATTTGTGTCCTCCTACAGGTGACCACTGTTAAATAACTGTAATTGTAATTTATTGTATTTGTGAGCTTGTAAATCTATCGGCCATCTATTGGCATTTTAATCTACATTCTGTGAGTGTTTCAACTTTTAGGTTGGATTTAGCTACCCAACTAGATTAGTTTCAGAAAATAAATAAATAAAGAGTTGACTTCTGATTATCAATATAATTCTATTCTATTTTTCAGACTATTATGCTTTAATGGCTCTAGCTGGTTGTGGGGCTTTCGGCATCATATGTTGCATCTGTTTTTGGGCTATGAAGTGCAGAAAAAAAAGTAAGTATCATCAGCTTCAATATTTCAAAATCCCAGATGCTATGCGATGTTTTCGCAATCATCAATCTGTTCTTCTTGTCACCAGGAAAGAAACTTACCCAACTAAGGTCAGTGTTGAAATCTCAGACGACTCCACCCTTAGTGAAATAATTGATATGTGCCCATCACTGTGGGAAAGGGTTTTTTACAGTTCCTTCCCTGTGTTTAGTGAAACTAATCTATTGCTAAAGTTTGTAGTTCAACATTAATTTTAACCTGCACTACTTTTTCACTGCAGCTGTAACACGTACCTAACATACGTCTTCTTCATAGGGGACCTGAAGAAGAGATAGGTTCAACCAACAAGGCTCATAACTGAAAGAAGAAGAACACATTCTTCAAGCATGTGGCAGCATGTATCATTTGTGTTAATCCTTAACTCATATTGTGTAAAATGAGATATAAAACTATGTAAATCTGAATGACTTATCTGGAGCATGTATTTCTTTGAATAAATGCAGTTTCAAGTTTCAAGTGTTCAGATGGTACATTGCAAAATGTGTGTGTTCAGTGTGTGACCGCTGTGGCCCTCATTTGTTAAGCAAGAACTGCAGTGTGAGTGTGTGTGTGTGTGTTTGTGTGTTTGTGTGTGCGTTTGTGTGTATGTGTGTATGTGTGCATGTGTGTGTGTGTGTGCATGTGAGTGCAAAGTGTTGTTAAGAAGGGTTCAAATAACACAAATAACACACTAAAATACTAAAATAACATAAGGGAACATAAAGAATGCCTTAATGGATTACTGTAATACAAAATGTATGTGTGTGTGTGTGTGTGTGAGTGGGTGCACGCATGCATGAACGTGTGTGTGTGTGTGTGTGTGTGTGTGTGTGCGCATGTGTGTTGGCATGCACGTGTGTGTGGCACATTAGAGTGATCGTTGGGATGTAATGGGTGTGAGTGATATTTAACCTCAAAGGAAGTCATGGTCTAAGAGAGATTACAAAACAAAGTGTTGGCTCATTGGTAGCCCAACAAAACTGTGTCCATCAAACACAAGTACCCTCGCCTGTTAAAGAAATGGTAAGTAACATTTCAATGCAAAATGTGTGTACATTACCTGCATGCAACACTGCAGGTAATGTGTGTACATTACCTGCAGTGTTGCATGCATAGCCATTCCTAATGCAACGAATACGAATTGCTTTTCTTGTCCCGAATGTTTCAGGAGCCAATTCGAGTTATCCGAGGACCCTACCCTGTGTTGATAATAGCCACAATGACTGCACTCATTCAGGGTAAGTTCACCATTACATGATCACCAAACTGTCTAGCCCGCATTTCCACAACATAAACATAAACACGCATTTCCATATATCTGATTGCAGACTTGAGCATTACAGGAGGGGCCCACGGGTGGACGTACCACTACAGCACCACGCCGTTGCGCACCTGGAGCTCGGCCCGAACCTGGTGCCAGCAGCAGTACACAGACATGGTGGCCATCCAGAACCAGGAGGAGGTCGCCTACCTCAACCGGATGCTCCCCAAAAACCCCAGCTACTACTGGATCGGCATCCGCAAAGTGGCGGGGGTCTGGACCTGGGTGGGGACCAACAAGAGCCTGACACCGGAGGCCGAGAACTGGGCGGTCGGCGAGCCGAACAACGCGCACGAGGACTGTGTGGAGATGTACATCAAGAGGGATAAAGACACAGCCAAGTGGAACGACGAATGGTGCAAGAAGAGCAAAGGAACGATCTGCTATATAGGTATAGAGTAAACACTTTAAACTGACACAAGAAGTTGAATGAAACGTGAAATATTTAGATGTTCTGATTAGTCTATCATTAGCTCACATGCCATCATATTCTGCCCTGCACTCTATAACACCAGTCCAGTACATGTACTGGACTGGACTTTGTGTGTAGTTTGATATCTATCTCTCGATGGTTATAGCCTCGTGTTCAGAGGGTTCCTGCGGTATCCATGCCGACTGTATAGAGACCATAGGAAACTTTACCTGCCAATGTCACCCTGGCTTCCTGAGCCCTTCCTGTGAAGAGGGTGAGTATATGCACATTTATAATCCTGAATTGAGTATTTAGTTACGCATGTCATTAAGGAGCAGGTAGGGGTTAGGCTCTTGCTCACGGATGCCTGAAGGAAAACTGTGGACATTGGGGTTTTGGTTTAACCACTAGACTATCCTACCCTCCAACTCACTTAATAACAATCTGTTATAGTCTGAATTGTATTTGAAATATCACCTCCTATAATAATTCTGCAGCATTTTCCTTATTTTGAATAACACTGAATAATAATAACATCTAAATTGTCAAACTGTAACTGAAAATATACATACAAATATACATATACACTTTCTGTGCTTCTGTCCACATCTCCACCGACAGCGGTCACATGTGACACCCTTTTGGATCCCGAGCACGGTCATCTCCAATGTTCTGACTCCTATGGACCTTTTCGCTTCAACTCCTCCTGCCAATTCCACTGTGACCTCGGATACCGCATGGAGGGCCTGGCGTGGCTGCAATGTCAAGCTTCCGGACACTGGGACCACCCGGCCACCGTGTGCCACGGTAGGGGTTACCGGTCGGGAGGCAACATTTATTGAATCAAATTTTAACATTTTCAATGTCGAGAGTTTGAAAGTAAGCGTTTCTTCCCCCCCGATAGTGGAACAGTGTCCGGCTCTGAACCGAACGTCTGACAATCACTCACCGCTCATGAATTGCAGCGATCCAATTGCTCCTTCCAGCTTCAGCTCCACTTGTGAGTTCAGTTGTGAGGAAGGCTTCGAGCTAAGTGGACAGAGCTTGACAGAATGTGACCATGCTGGTAAATGGACGGCTGATGTCCCAACATGTTCAGGTAATTATTTTTGTGCTTTCGTACTATAGCAGGCATATTATGCATTCATGCATTATTTTCAAACAATTGTCTTTATGATCTATGATCTATTATCTATGATCTACATTATAGTATACATCATAGTACTGCATTATAGAGTAGTTACTACCCAGTTGAAAAAAGGTGCATCGTGTCCATTTTGTAACTGCACAGGCGGTGATTGGAATTCCCCCAGAATATTAACAGGAGATGCAAATTAGACCTAATCTCTTCAGCAGACCTCTGAAGAGATATACCAGAAGCTTCCGGCTACGGTGACCAACATCCTCTAATTCTACTTATCAGGCTATAGGTTTCAACAACAACATCACACTGCCCTGAGAACACGGGTCATGTTCTGTATCAGATTGTCTCCCAACAAGTTCTGAACATTTGGCAAACAACCGTATGATGAGTGCAATTCAATGGGAATAAGCACTTGTTATTTCCCTTGACTGTCAATCATGTCAACATCATTCATTTTTTCCCCCCACCATATTATGTGTATATATTGAATGAGGCTTTTTTTAAGAAACCAAAGAAACGATATGACACGCTTGTCATCAGCTGCCATTGAAACCATACTTAAAAAGACAAAAAAAGGCATTCCTACATACACCTGAATGTGTGTGTAACCCCTGGATGTCTGTGATCTTCCACAGTGATTGCGTGCGCTCCAATTTCCCCTCCTGCTATGGGCAACATGACATGTGTGGACAGCCTGGGTGCGTTCTCCTTTGGCTCCTTGTGTAGTTTCACCTGTTTGGAAGGCTACACCCTGGCTAGCAACAGCACACTGGCCTGCCTAGCCTCTGGAGAGTGGAGCCAACCCAGACCCACATGTACAGGTACGATCTGTTATTCTGGTCTGGAAATTAGAAAGTACAATTCAATTCAAGGATGCTGAATTTTTGTAAAAATAAAATACAAATATATTGGAAAAGTATGAAGAAAAAAAATTCTGGACAATTTCTGGAAAACGCTGCATATCTCTGTGAATGCAAACAAAGTATCTGACATTTTTAAAAATAATAATAACTTTGAATGTATTAATGTCTTCTTGATCTTCTTCAGTTCTGCGGTGCAGCAGTCTGAAAGTCCCCCCTCATGCTGTCATGGGCTGCCATGATCCTATCGGAGACGCCAGCTATGGTTCCACATGCACCGTGCGCTGTGAGGAGGGATTTAATCTGATCGGCAGCAACACCACTCAGTGTTCTGCACAAGGCCGCTGGAGCCGGGGACTTCCTGTCTGTCAGGGTAGGACTACAGATAACTTACTTTCTCTTCTGGTCCACATTACAAACATTCTTATGAACCACTTCACTCCCTTTCGTCCTTCTAATATATGACTCATGTTTACTAGGAACAATTAGGTACTGGTGTGTATGTACGTACTTTCCCACCCTCGTGGGAATACACACACGCATGTCAATGGTCATTTGTCTTATGCCATATAATACATGCTCTTAAGTGACTGTTTGTTTACCCCCCCCCCTCTTCCAGCTAAGACCTGCAGCCCCATCTCTCCCCCGCTCCACGGCTCCCAGTCCTGTTCCCATCCGTTTGGCTCCTTCGGTTATAGCTCAGTGTGCACGGCAACATGCCACAAGGGCTTCTTCTTGCGTGGGACGGCTCACACGGCATGCACGTCCCTGGCCACATGGAGCAGAGCAGAGCCCCCACAGTGCTTGGGTAAATGGAAAAGAATAGATTACAATACAATACAATGGAGGCTATTACGGTTGGCTGATTTCATCCAAAGTGTACAAGAGATTGCTAGAGGGGGTACATTTGTGCATCAAGCATCAGAGGCCCAAGTGGGAATCAAATCCCTAATTCTAGCAGTGTTAAAGGTGTGAGTGTGATTAGCCATTACAAGCCGTTTCAAAATTGCCATGTGACTAAAATTGTCATTGACATAGTGACATCACAAGTGGGAGTGTCCACCCAAATGTATGATGGATAGACATGCCTATCAGTTGGTACAGTCCACTGGGTAGGCTGGCAGACTGATCTTTAATGCCATGCTCTGCCAACTGAGCTACACACACACATGCATGCGTAAATAGACACACCAGGTTCAGATCTTAAACATAGTTGTTTTCCATCAATCTGTGTTTTTTCAGCCATGCAGTGCAGAGCCTTGTCTGCTCCCCCTCATGGCAACCTGTCCTGCTCCGGCCCCTATGGAGTGTTTAGCTTCTCCTCTCGCTGTGCTCTTACCTGTGAGGAAGGCTTCTTGCCTAACGGGACGTCCCACACAGAGTGCTCCTCTCTGGGGACCTGGAGCCAGGAAGTCCCTCAATGCCTGGGTAAAACATGATTAGACCTAGAAACTGTACATGTATAAAACACTAGTAGGATGCTTGTATAAGAACTATATGAACTATGCTTGTGTAGAAACCAGAAACTATACAAGTATAGGAACTAGATAGATGTTTGTATTACCAGGAAGTGTACTTGAATAGGAACCAGAAAGTATAATTGAATATGAATCAGAAAGTATATTTGAATATGAATCAGAAAGTATATTTGAATAGGAACCAGGATGTATGCTTTACTGGAATCAGGATGTATACTCACATAGGAACCAGGAAGTATACCTGAATAGGAACCAGGAGGTATACTCACATAAGAACCAGGAAATATACTTGAGTAGGAACCAGGAAGTATACTTGTCCAAGTTCAGGTCTTAAACATAGGAACCAGGAAGTATACTTACCCAGGTTCAGATCTTAAACATAGTTGTTTTCCATCAATCTGTGTTTCTTCAGCCATGCAGTGCAGAGCCTTGTCTGCTCCCCCTCATGGCTACCTGTTCTGCTCCGGCCCCTATGGAGCGTTTAGCTTCTCCTCTCACTGTGCTCTTACCTGTGAGGAAGGCTTCCTGCCTAACGGGACATCCCACACAGAGTGCTCCTCTCTGGGGATGTGGAGCCAGGAAGTCCCTCACTGCCTGGGTAAGACATGATCTAGAAACTATACGTGTAGGCCTATATGTTCTGCAGGCCTATGCTGTGCAGGTTCTAGGAACTACACTATACCATACTTGTATGCAAATTATATGAACTATACTCGTATAGTTCATATAGTACAGGTACCACAAACTGTACTCAGAAAGTAACTAGGAACTGTCTTTGCTGTCTATACTATACTATACTTGCACTATTGTATGTACTAAAATGTGTGTGTTCAGTGTGTGAGCGCTGTGGTCCTCATTTGTTAAAAGAGAACTGCAGTGTGTGTATGTCTGTGTGTATGTCTGTGTGTGTGTGTGTGTGTGTGTGTGTGTGCATGCACGTGCCTGTGTGTGTGTGCATGCACACAAAACACAAACAAATCTGCTGTG
>OMKN01005036.1:2032-19721 GCA_900302345.1 Melanonus zugmayeri | reverse complement strand
CATCATCTTTAATATTTGTAAAACATGAAAAGAATCCATTTGAGAGACAGGTGCAGCATTATGCCGCTTTTCCACTATCGAGCCGTGCCGTACCGGAACCCGTGCACATCCGTGCTTTTCGTGTTTCCACTGCCACCCGACCCGTGCCGTTATGCAAATGAGTAGGCGCTGATTGGTCACAAATACGTCATCCCATGAGAGAGAGCGTTCGGCTGCTTTGGAAACCGCAGGCTGCAAACTGCTGTAATCTGCTGTAATGTCCGCTCTAGGGGCTGTTAATATGTCACTTTATTAAGTTTTAATATTTTAAAACTTAATAAAGTGAGAAAGTAACCATGTAGATTCAGAATATGTGATCAGTTTATCCAAATAACGCTTTTTGGGAAATTTGCTCCCACGTTTTCGGACGCGATGAGCCGCTGGTCGGGTGAGAGCAGCAGTCATCTCAGCTGCCAGCAGCCCGACTCCTGAGCTGATCGGCCGGTCAACGTCCGTCGTCATCCCGGGGAGTGTGTGTGAGTGTGTGTGTGTGTGTGTCCGTCTCATGCCGGGGAGAACATGACCCATGAGACTGATCTGCAGCTCTTGGCTGTTTTACCGCTGGCTCTAGGCTGCGTTTCCCGAATGTACTTTAGCGCTACGTGTCGTGAAATCTCCCTTAAGCTACCGAGCTGTTTCCCGAATGTACCTTACGTGTGTGTGTGTGTGTACATTGGGTACATCGATATCGGGAAACGCATGTCTCCGCAGCATTTTGAGGCTACTCCGCTTAATAATAATATTAAGTAACCTACTTTCACGGCCCTCTTCACGGGTCTGTTGTGTAATGGAAACGCGTACCTAGCGGATAGCTATACGTGCCGTACCGTACCGGGCCGTACCGTACCAGGCCGCTAGTGGAAAAGCGACATTAGCCTTCTTTTGTAGAAAACCCGGTCTAGAAGGTGCAGCATTAGTCTTCTTTTGTAGAAAACCCAGTCTAGAATGGGCAAGCAGGTGCAGCATTAGTCTTCATTTGTAGAAAACCCAGTCTAGAATGTGCATCTCTGTGACCCTCCATTAATTACAAAGCTTATTTATAAATCAATAAAAAGCCCTTTTAATGGGTCTGGGGATGGCAAAGGCCAGTGTTATCCAATGAGATTAATCTCATGTTTCTCCTGACCAACCAATTAAAATCCATTTCAGAGGAAACCTAGCAGACATAGTTATAGAATTACACGTGCACTTCCCATGAGAGAGTTCTTCTTATTGTAATTACCTTGGACGCAGATGTTAGGGAGGGTCAGAAACATTGATATAGCAGAGTTTTACATTTCGTCTAAAAATCTGAAATCCATCTTCTTAGGCAATTAGACAAGGTTCAGTTAGACGAGGTTCAAGTCCAATGTCGTTACCTAGAGCCTCAGGACAAACAAATAGACATAGGAGAACAATAAGTACTGGTATATCCATTTCAGATTAACCCTTTCAATAGTGTTGACAATAATACGTATTGGAAAAGGAGATAAGAGGACGAGCAGGGAATAAACCTTGTATTATAATGACTGAGGGCCGTCTGTCTATGATAGAGGGGGTGCCCAGTGCTGGCGCCATGCAGACTAGGGCCCCACACACATGCGTGTGCAGGTCTGATTTGCTCCCCCCGCGCCAACAACTGCAATAGAGTGAACATAGTATGCAAATGCAAATAGCCAAAGCTTTTTTTAGGTTAGCAAGAACAAGAGCAGTTAGCTAGGTTAGCTAGAACAACCCACAGAACAACTCCAGCAGAAGACTGACGGACAATGTTCAATGTAAAACATTGAAGTCCGTGGCAAGCAGCATTGTTCTGCTTGTTTACACCGAGGCAGCGGTGCAATAGTAACCGATTCATCCATAATGTATTGATTTCGGTTACTTAAGTCTATATGCACTGGTTGAAAGGAGAGAGAGAGAGTATAGTCCTGCTTATTAAAAGCCAGAATAATCTGAAGATGTACCAAGAAGGGAAAATGCACAGGTGAAAACACACACACACGGCAGGAAAATTAAAAGTATCATAGACCGAGGCTCCGCTCTCTCTAGTTTGCTGCTGGACCCTCTGCAGTGTTGGTGGGGCATAAATCAAACTTCCATCTCCAGCGTGAGGACGGCCTGGGAAACGGGGCTTCCATAAATCACCCTGATATCAATAAGGGGAAGTGTCCTCCAGGGCCCGGCGAGGTGAGGGGTGTCACTGGCCAATGCACAGCCCACTTAAGGTTGGACGGAAACAGAGTTCCATGCAGCCCGCCTGGGAGATTACTTATTCATCTACATTAATGTGGGGAAGCTAGTGATGTCTGTATCGCGGTGCGTCATCAGTCACCAATTAAGACAGCTGTGTGTTGTACTTTCTGCAAAGGCAACCCTGTGTGCTCGGACAGAGTCGGTGTGAAGGATTGCTGTCAATTTGTGTTGCCAGGCAAATGCAAAATGGCATAATTATAAAAATACATGAACAAAACAAAAAAATTTATTCAAAGCAACATTCACGTTACTCAATCTCAATTATGTTCAATCTCCAGCCATGTACCAACAACACTGTTGTCTTCTCACAAAACCGATGTTTACTTGTAGCTAGGTAGGCCACAATTAGCCTCCTATAGGGCTGTTTTGCTGGCGGTGAGTGGACTCAATTAGATGCGTTTAATTAAGTTCTCTGGATATCTGGAGGCGTTTGGCCATTGCTGAAATGGTTTAAAACCCAATAGGCTCAAAGCATATGCATGCCATGTGTGATACATCAGATTTATGCCACATCAGTAGTCTAATGTTATTCCACTAATAAACAAGTGATGAATGAATGACGTAATGAATGTGCCAATCAAACCTCTGTAATCTGTATAAACCAATATTTACAGTAGACGTCAGAGTGGGACACGTACAGACACTGGTTTGGGTGCCAAGAAGTAAACAAAAGACAATATATCCTCAAAAGAACTCCAAGAGTAAGGACGAGCAGCGTGTTCTTATCCGAGGGCCGTCTGGCATCTTTCATTTCTGTGAGGACATTTTTGCTTAAACTGCTTGTCTTAGTTCCAACTTCCTATGGCCAATTCTAAAGAACTGTGGCTACGAGGAGAAGATCGTTTAGCTATATCGCTCGCTTGAAAATGACTAATGCCTCCAGCATAGCGAGAGAAAAAATGGAAGTCTCCTTCTTCCCCACGCCAACAGGATTCAAGCACAGCATAGCCCAGTGAGTTATGATCTGCTTTGGCTGTGTCAGGGCCCTGTGGGGAAACAGAAGGCCTCCTACATGGAATTGGGAGGCAGTTACCATTACCCAAATCCACACGCACACACACGCGCACACACACACACACACACACACAGGCTTAAGTCTCTCACCCGCTCTGCCTCTCTCGCGTAATGTTATTCAAGGGAACCTTACTGAAATAACACGTCGGCCTTTGCCAGAGTCCAAAAAGAAACATAAAATGGAGCGTAATTTATTGTTTCCCACCCGCAAGTGCTCAATGTATGTTTGTTTCAAATTATTCCTGTGAATTAACAAAGAACGTGAGCCAGGTAGCAGTGTTTATGAATAATTTCAATAAGGAGAAAAAAAAAACATTTATATGCTTCGAGCCAAAGAACTAAAAGGTGTTTGAAAGTTCCCTGGCAGTTCATGTAGTGTCTTCTTCCGCATCTCATTTCGATGCTGGGCTCGAGAAATGGCGGAGACTGCACTGATTAATGGAGAAGCGTTTTCCCCTGGCAGACATCAAAGTGACGGCAGCACCAGGGCCTGATTTTAATTTGTTGTGCGTGTGCGACATTAGTCTCTCTTCTTCTTCTTTGTTTGGATGCTGCTGTGAATAATAACATGCAGGAGACTGTTGCTCATCCCGGAAAACATAAACCAAGCCATGCAGGTTAAACAAGAACGAACCTAAAGCATATAGCGCCATCATAATTGGTCAACGCAATCGCCTAAATCGACTCGGTTAATTTGTAGACTTTTAATCCATTGTCAATGTTATGTCATGTAGGAATGTTTATCTTTGGACAGCCCTGTGTATACAAGATCTCAAATGTCAATATGTCATAGAAAAAGGAAGGGAGCCCGACAGCCCTACAGTAAATCTTGTTATTTGGGGAATTACATTGTCTAATGTGTGTATTTATATCACCGATAGACGGAGCATAGTGACTTGGTGAGTATGCAGGTGTCAGCCTTAGTGCTGTCATCCACTATAAATCATTATGCGAGAAGAAGAAACAGAATCTGAATCAGAAACTGAAGGAAGTGGGAGAAACCAAGATGCTGACAATATTTATATTTTGACAATATCTACATTTTGTCAAGTATCTCTAATAATATATTTAATTTTGTATAATAATTATACATCTAGTTTCATCAGACAATATCCAAGTTCATATCACAATATTGATATTACATATTGATATTACATATTAAGGAAAACTACTAGATTCTATCAAGTTTTCCATTTTAGAAATTCTGGATGATTACAATGTATTCTTCAAGACTGAAATATTGTCCTTGTTACTGTGAAGAGGCCAAATCAGATACCGATGAATTAATTTGACTGCTGCTGCCAGTCCATTGTCCGCACCTCTTCTTGGTGCTGCCACTTCAAATTAGATCTCACTGCTACACCTACTGGCCATTTTAATGACTCTGTGAGCAAAAGTGATGGGGTCATATTATTCTGATTATCAAAATGTAATCTAAATTCAGGCCTTTCACAGGCAATGTCAATATATGGGCCTTTGCACGTCAATCAAGGATCCTGTAGTGTACACACAGTTTTGCATTTGAATCCTGTCAAAAGGCCCAATTTGTATCTCTGCAGCACCCAGTACTTGTTCAAACAAATGGGCAGCAGCTCTAGAAAGAAGAATGGCTTCATGTTTGACGGATGGCTTAGAGGTGCAAATAGAGTCGTGACACGGCGAGACAAGGTCATTGTGCAGAAGGCTATTAATGGCAGGTAATCAACCTTGGCGCGAGCACATTTGCATTGAGATTGAGGCGGTTAAAAACCTGCCAATGACTCCGATCCAGCCAGGAGTTTAAATTAAAATCTTAATGTAATAGATGGGGATTCAGTAGCATCATCTCATCTCCCTCGGGGAACATCTTTAGCATGTTTTTGGGGGTCTTTGTTTGGGGCCTTTTTTTATGAGAAGAAACAGGCATAGGTTTGCTCTCTGGTGCAATTCCACAGGCTATGATTCAGGGAGAATTGACGACAATCTGTCAGCAGTTAGGGAGAAGGAAAAAAAAATCTAATTGATCTATAATACAGAACAAAAAGGCTACTATTAATTTGTGTCTGGTAATCCTAGCATCTTGGATGGGCCCAGCTGCCGTTCATTCATGGGGCCACTGTCTGGGTGCCTGGAGCCAAGTCTACACATGTCCCTCATGGTTCACTAGCCACACTCTGTCAGGAAGAGGTCTGGCCGCCTGACACCTCCAGCCAGAGCATCCCCAGCTGCCTTAACTGGGCCACTTTGAAGGGCACAATCAGTTGGGCCAAACTACTGTAGCATAAACCCCTGCTGGCTATTATTTTTACGTTCCACAAGTACTTCCCAATTAGACCCATTCGTCTAAACGTGTCCGGCCACATGTCTCTCAGCCGTCTGCGGCCCGGAGTCGTGTAGTGATTTTGTGTCTCTGGGTATAAGAGGCTAATATAGCGGCTGGGGCTCTCCTGCTTTGGGGGTGCTGCATATTGAGTGCTACTGACGGGTCTATGGACTCACCGTGTGCTCTTCTGCAGAGAAGAAGCCAAAAGGGAATTCTGGTTTTCATTACGAATCTTTAGAGAGTAGCAAAGATAGACATTTTGGTGGAAAAGTATTATACTTATATGACCATGTATAAGGTTACCGTGACAGCCTGCCGACATTAAAAATCAGGCTGACATTTAGGTTTTAGATTTAGATTGTGAATATAATGATAGAGATAGAGCTTTCAATTTAGTTAAAAGACCACACTAAACTTGCTACCTTGTTGTAAACAGTTACTCAGTGAAGGTGTTAGAAGATGGGTGACTTTCAAAACGCCCACAAACGTACAGGGGGCCTACTTCTCCAACTTCCCAGCAGACCCAAAAGGCTTGTGGACACAGGGCCATCAAAGATTCAGGGGGTATAGATTTAAAACCACAGGACAAAAAGAGCTCAGATCGATAGGATATTCGAGTCACACAAAGCAGCTGGAGATAGAAACGACTGAAAGATCAGAAATGGCTCCGATATGTCAAAAAAGGGTACATGTAATGACTTTTCGTACAGACAAAATGAGTTTCAGCCCACAATTGGACCACCTGGCACTCGACAAAGACAGGGAAACAGATCCAATTGTCAAAAGCGATTGTTTACAACAGTTGGGTTTCCTATTCCAACAACATCTGGGGAAATAACTTAATGCATTATGCTAGCATAGATGGGAGCAGGGTTTTGTTAAAATCGACTCACTTTCTTAGAATACATTGGTCCAGTCTTGTCTCACTATGTACACCATCATCTCCTTTACATTCACACAGAACCTTTGCTCAAATCTGAATTAATCCAGCAAATATAGGCCTAGGACTTGCATTTTTCACGTGGAAAGCAACCAATATTAAATTGTTAATGAGGGTTACAAGGCGATATGTGCCAGTAAATTAATAGTTTCTTTTCAGCGCCTTCTGTTTTGCTTGTTCCCTCACTTTGCTTTCAAGCTTTTTGGACACCAAGACCAATACTTGGATGCCAAGGAATACTTCTGGATGTCTGTTTAGAGCACCATCCTTGTGCATAACTAAACAAAAAACTAAACAAGCATACATTGGGGTATATTGGCAAATTCACCAAATAAAAGCCTTCTCTTGACTGATGACCATTTTGAACAGATTCTAGTGACTGGAGAGTGGGACGCGTTGACATTCACCTTTCATGCTTTACTCCTCAGGAAAACTAAATTAATGGAGCTCACAAGAGTGGTAATCTAGCCAACGTTGTGTGACGATGAACCCAATCCTTTCAAGCGTGAATGTGGGGGAAAAAAAACAGGATAAAAACATCTGGCATTGTTTACCTGCTCTTTCAGCGCAGCATGCTGGATAAATGCTGTCAGTGGAGAGCCTGAGAGAGGAGACATCCAATTAAAAGGCGTTAGCTAGTCACTGACCTCTGATGGCAATTTGATAGCCAGACCTAATCAATTCAATAAATGTCTGTTACATTCTAGCTTCCCTCACCTCATGTGCCAATCACACAGCCGACAGAGCTGTTTATTTCAATTCTAACACTCGTAAACAATTGTAAGATTAAAGTAAGAGCCAAGATTGCTCAATCTTACTAATGATGTTTCTTCAATTGAAATGCGCCTGAACTGCGTAATAAAATTGCTTTAATTAAGATCCCAATCAATTGTGTGGTAAACTGAATGAAATTATTTTGTATTCATGCAATGCTTTTATGTGATGTAATTATAAGACATCTGTGATTAGTACTAAGCCCTAGCAGTGGTGCTGATAGGCGCAGTGCGAATAAATCTGGAATCCAAGACACACACACACACACACCTAATACATTCCTCCCTGGATGATATTTTTGTTGGCAGTCAAATAGCTACTTCTTTTTCTGCCTGCATTCAATTGTGCGCGATAAAGAAGTCGGAGATTCAGACAATCAGACACAATGATTAAGAAGATGGCAGCGAGTAGCTACATCCTTTGCCCGAGCCTGGGAAGGAACTCATAAGCCAGAGGGGGGAAATATGTGTAGTCCTTCAACCACTCCTGAAGGTCAGAGCCAGACATATGAGAGCGAGCCTGCGGATGGGCTTATGCAATCCACCATAGACGGGTTCGCGCCAGGCCCGGGAACAGCAGCTGAAAAAAAAACCCGCTGGGTTCTATTGCCCTCTTCAGACGGTTTGTGTTAGCCTCACACACACACACACACACACACACACACAATGAAATGTCTACGGGGGTAGA
Source organism: Melanonus zugmayeri (assembly GCA_900302345.1). NCBI lineage: Eukaryota > Metazoa > Chordata > Actinopteri > Gadiformes > Melanonidae > Melanonus > Melanonus zugmayeri. The sequence continues at coordinate 11,733 of OMKN01005036.1, read as the reverse complement.
TAAATTATACATTGAGCAGACTATTCAATGGGATCTACTACATTCATCTTTTGGCAAGGAGGGCAAAATGTGTTAAAATGTGTTTCAGTGTCATTGTGTCATGGCAGTGTCATTGCCATCATAGTAACATATAATCACTAACCATTTCTATTTATGGGGTTATACAGTGGTGACAAACCATATGTGCTTGTGCAATTATCTGGTGAAAAACCATGGACGACAAGATTGCATTTTATTGCAACAGATGTATTTGTATGCGTTATCATTATTATAATTATTCTATCTGAATGTGAATTGCAGTACCAAAAATGTTTTTGCGCTTCATACATGCTTCATATTTACTCTTGATTGATATAACAGAAAGGCCTACTTATTCCACAACAAATCACATTTACCTGAAATGCCATGTTTTTGTTTTGGAGTGACCGTGCCTACTGCCATCTTTTTGTTTTGGAGTGACCGTGCCTACTGCCATCTTTTTGTTTTGGAATCCATTTATTGGATTCTGGGGGATAGGGGAGGCAGATGTTGGCTGGGCCCAGCTGTCAATGATGGCTGGCAAAGATAAGAGGGGAGGAGTGGGTTTGAACAAACCTGTGCGTACATGCTCCCAGAGGGGAGCTCGGTTTAAAGAATTCCCTGAAAGCCCACATAATAAGCAGACGGCTGTGCTTAGCCCCGTCTCTCGCAGAATCCCTGCCTATACGTCACCCGTCTATGCCAAGTGCTCTGATAAAGATGCACAGCATTTCACAGAATTTAATTTAGCCTAATGTGTGTTTTTTTGTCCAATTCTGATAGTGACAGTTACAAGACTGCAAAAACAATTGTTCATTGTCTGTCCATACTATTATGCAAAAGAGCGTCAGGAGCAAAGTGTTGAAAATGTGGTTAAAGTGGGGGTCTGGCTCAGTGAATAAAACTTGTTTTATTCACGCATTCTTATGTGTGCATTAGAACAGATTCTGTGACCTTAATGTCTACTGGAGCCTGACTTCCATGTGAAGTATAAAGACAAGCATTCAAAAAGGTCTTAAGGCCGGTCCATTGCAGTTGTAGTTCAAAGCAATATCTATGATACAATGATGGGTTGACTGACAATTAATTATGGGGTACATCTTTAAAAATATTTCCACAGAAAAAAAACACAAAAAAATTAGCTCCTTCAGAAATGACTTGATGCTTTCTCATTCAGATCCAGTTATAGATCTGTGGATGTTTTTCTAAAAGTTCTCAATTAATAAAGCAGCCCTAAATGTACCATTTCTCTCTCCAGTTATGCACATTTCATAAAATGAAAAAATTAAAAATTCTGTCATCTGTGTCCTTAAGTAAGTATCACGTATAAAATGAACAGCTCATCCAAGTCTGCTGGATCTGCTGAAGCTTTGATTCCTCCTCAATGAGTAAATCACAGTGCAAAGCCACTGCAGCTGCCTTCCATCCCCATGCCACCAAGTCCAAAACGTAAGCAACACGTCCAGCTTCCAAACCCAGCCTCCAAACCTACCGTTTTAATAGGCTGCATTACGTGGCTTTTAGAGTCAGCATGCATGCCAGCCAAAAAAAAACAGTGTGCTTGAAATGTGACAGATGAAAAAGACTGTTAACAGCACCCGTTGGTTGCTTGCTCCGTCGCCCCTGCTCATTAGTATGTTAGTAACATGAGCAGGCCTTGCTCTGGCTTAGCCGTGCCTCAGTGTTACATATTACACTCGACAGCAGAGCTGGCGTTCTCCATGTCTCTGTAGCTAATGTGTCAAGACGGCATGCAGGAAGAAGTACAGGGACACCTCTGCAAGCGTTGAAAATATACATTCCTCTTTTCGCATATTAAGCATTTGTTAAAGTTATAATGTGCATGTCATTTTTCAAGTCAATACATTGAGACTTTTTTATTTTAATGGGAATTGTGAGCCCATTAAAAACACATCGGGTTCTGAAACTACCAATTAGAAAAGCAATTCTTTGAGAAAAAAGAAAAACCAAATACATTTTGCCAAGAAAACCCATACTTTCTAAATGATGTCTTCTCTTCAAATAAACAGTGACATGGAAAGGGAATTAAGCCTTTTTTCAATGCTATGGTTTTATATAAAAATACATAAATTAAGAACCCTAGCTGTCACAAAGTTCTACAATTTAAATCAAACCACAGGTAAAAAAAACAACAATGCAGAACTGATATTCAAAAAAAAGGCCAACATGCAGGTCATGTGTTAAACTATAATTGGCCCATTCTGCTGCATTGTGATGCTGTCTGAGGGAATGTGTTTATGTTCAGCCTCAGTCCCACCACAGTATCTGGACATTTACTTTTTTACAAAGTGATGTTGTTTTTCTTTCCCCCTTCAGCCATCCAGTTGTAGATTTGCATGGCGTGCTAGAGATCGCGGTTGGGTTGAATGGTCCAATTTCTGTCAGACAGAAGGGTAACACTATCCATTTGCCTCTATAATAATAATCTGGTATATGGACGAGTTCATGGTGGACTCAATGACTGAAGTGTCCTGATCCTGTCTCTGCAAAACAAACCCAAATTAATCACCTCTCAAACACTGTGCTCATCAGTGGTATGAGGCAAAACCAAAAATGAAAGCACCCAAAGTACTGAATAACTTTATAATGACAGTGTAATAGTGAATGTAGTGATCCAGTAATGAGATTGAATTAATCAGATTGATGTGATAAAAAGATGTCACATTTTTCAAAGACAAAATGAAACCCGATAAGGGTTCAGAATTAGTTAATCATTAATGGGAATTAATAATGAGGTGACATTCATTCCATTATACTTAGCCTATTTAAACAGAAGTAAACAGTGAACAGTAGTAAGTAACCCTATTCCATGTGTTGGTATAACAATAGGCTTCATTACATTTCAGACTAAATTAGCTTTCCCGCTTTAGAATGGTGGACAAATTGCTTTGAAACGGTTTTACAACAATCTCGAGAATAATCTGCAGCAATTGTATCTTCATTGCACAGGAGTCGACAAGACTTCTGCATGTTTAAAAAATGAATTATCTAATTTGTTATAGAAATGCATATATAGAAAATAATATGTACAACATATGGAGGTATGGAGTGAATACCATGTTTATACATTGTTGCTTGTGCCATATTGTAATCAGGGCGCTGTTGTAAAAGAGAGCTTTGCTCTCAATCTGCCTTCCCTGTTGAAATAAAGGTTAATATATAATATATATATATTCTTTTTGGAGTTGACCAGCACAGTGGGTTTTACATTTAGTGTGAGCGTAAAATGTGGGCCCATGATGGCACCCATAAAAAGTGGCTGATCAGCGGCTGTTAGGAACACATTCCACGTAAATGGACAGCAGGTGGCGTTAACCAAAACACTCCCTCTACTTTATTTCATCTCTATGCATCTGATCGATTGGAAGTGACTATGTACACTTTAAGGAATTCACGGGGTGACTGCATTGAGCCTCTCTTGATTTAAAACAAAGGCCGCAGTCCCAATAGCTTTAAAAGCTCCCCAGAGAGGCGTTGTGCATCATGAGAAAGCCAATGCCGGTTTTAGTGGGTTGACATTGGGACTGACGGAGCCTGGAGGTGCAGATTTACCTCCTATTTGCACCATCTGCTAGAACAGGAGCTAAGTCACGTCAACAGCTGAATGGTGGAGGCAGCGAGATGGATCTAAACCACAAATAAACAGGAGAGTAAGACAGGCGTCTCCCGGTCCACCCCCTTTCCTTCTTTATTTTGTCTCTATGCATCTGATCAATCAAAACTGTCCATGCAGACTTTAAGGATGTGTAACGGACTACAACACAAAAGCAATTTGAGAAAGCTAACCGAGAAAGAGAGCATATGAAGACAAAAACAAGCACATCGGCTAATCTAAAAGACCCATAGAGAAATACACAATGTCCAAGTCTAAAAACAGTCAACCGATACCACTGCCAGGTGACAATCCGTCAGGGAGAGACCTGCAGGCTTGTAATTCGATATGCAAAGCCGATCCGCTCCAGAAAATAACTTCTTGAGAACATAATTACAAAATCTACTTGTTCACTGTGTGCCCATTTTGTGTGCCAGTTAAATAATACAAAAAAACAGATTGAATGATAGCCATTCTCTTCTGTAGTTTACGTAGTGATTGTGGGGAATCATAATGTAGTAATTGTAGACATTTTTCCATAAAATGTCCTGCTGTTATTTTCATCTAAACAGATCTCCAATACATTTGTTTGATAAATGTAATAGCATGAAGTATAATATTATTATTGTAGTAATGGTATAAAATAGTGAATAAAATAAATGTTCATTGCGATGGGTAGAGAAGAATCAGTGCACAACATCAACATTAACTGCCATGTCTGAACAGTTGAACGAGAAGAAAATAAGGATTCAAGTAAAGACTACTGAAGATCTTGTTTATCGCACTGGCCTGTCAATAGCCTTGTGATGTGAAACTATAAATATATAATTTGTATCATTAAGAGGCTTAATTTATTTACCTCCAATCTCTAGAAAATGTGTGCAAGAACCAAGAGTAGCAGCAAATAGTGGTGGACTGTGGTTCTGCCCAGTGGTCAGTCAGCCATTTAGTTTTGCAGCTGGTGCTTGGGGAAATCCCTGGTATTTGTGGACTAGAGCTAACAACCCCTTCAGCCTACTACCCCCTCCAGGGAACAACCGTTCTCTTCAGATCCCCTTCACCAATAATCAACCTTGCCGTTATCCTATGCTTGATGACGCTTTATTACATACAGTCCTCCTTCTCACGCAGCTAAAAAGGGGGAGATTATTGTGAAACTGTAAAACATCCACCCGTACTGTTGTGGGGACTTGGGACGCTTATGGAAAAGTATTGGGTTACTGCAGTGAGCCCCTATTGATGTAAAGTTTAAACAAAGACCACAGTCCAACCACCTTTCAAAAGCTCAAGCTAATGCTAGTTTCAATGACTTGACATTGGCACTGAGTGAGCCTGGAGCTCCAGAGTTACCGCCTATCTCACTGCTAGAGCAGGAATTAGGCCACATCAGACAGCAGACTGCCAGAGGCTGCAAGATGGATCAAAACTAACTGGGGATAAGACGGTCTTCGTCCTGGTCCTGGCATTCTGCCCGTTGCCAGAGCTTTGTGTACAGTATTTGTATATGCAGTACAACATATCGATTAAAAAGCCACGTTAATGGTGGGCGGCAGTAACTCAGGAGGTAGAGCAGGTCGTCAGGTCGGAGACCAGAAGGCTGTTGGTTCAATTCCCGGGTTCCTCCTAGCCAAGTGTCGAGGTGTCCCTGAACAAGACAAACCTAACCTATAGCTGCTCCCGACGAGCTGGCCTTTCCCTTGCATGGTTGACCCCGCCATCGGTGTATGAATGTGTGTATGAATGGGTTTGATTGGCCACTGGTTAGAAAATAAATAATAGTAAATGCAGTCCATTCAATGGTGGAGTTCTGCACAAATACCTAATCGTTGATTTTTCAAAACACACAATGTACTGTGAATATAGGGGCTTTGTCAATATCAACACAGAATAGACGACATGACCTTTGAAAATGTGAGGAATGCATTGTGCGGCGGTTTATAGTTCAGCTGTAATGTATGCGCCCCCCTACACATGGTTTACTGTGTGCGTCTCCTTTGTGCAGTGCCAGCTCTAGGTCGAGGCGATTCACAGTGCAAGAAGAGCCAGTGTCAAATAGTCAGAAGGCATTTTAGTCAGACAAAGAATTAGCATCGGTGCCTTCTGCCAAGAACTGAAAGAGTGGCGTTCTCAGTGGTTAGCCTCTCTTAGAGGGGAGTACGGGTTTAACCGGGCCGCGCTTCCAGTCCATTTGCTGGGCTGCATCCTATTTGCATACATGGAAGCCGGCAACTGTCACTGTGCATAGTGCTCTACCACTTGAAGCCCCCCACTCCCTTAAACAGCCGACAGAAGAGGCTCCCCTTCTGCTTTGTACAAAACAAAAACCAAACCGGTAATAATGCAATATTCAGACGTTTTACAGCCCATTTCATTTCTCACAGGGGTCTCCTTTGAACTCCTTGCTTATTTATCAAACCAAGGCAATTATCTCACTGGCTGCTATTGCAGCTCTCGCTGCCATAGTTACAGTCATTAAGGGTTGCACTGCTGGCTATCCCCTGTCCTGGTCTCCCATAAGGTTCAGGCCATGTCCCGAAAAAACTTCTCCCAAAAAAATCGACTTTGTATCCATTTCTAAGGCAAACAACAATTTCATGGATGGCCAGTCAGAGAATAATTACATATGGCCTCCAAGCCGACACATCGATCAGCAGTCAGGACACTGCTCACAAAAATAAGACCATTCTTGACTCACGGCTTTGATGAAAGCTTGTTCACCTTCAAGTTCTTTAGAAAAATAAAATCACACTGAGGACTGAGCACAGCAACATCTCGTCTGTGTTGGAGTTTACCTTGGTAAACCACATCTATTATGCAGTATACAATCCTCCCAGCATAAAGCCCTTCTAGCTAAGGTCATTCAACATTTTTTTCAAGGTTTTATTCATTTGTATCTTATATTTTCTTCTTCCAGCACAGGTGAAGTTTAACATTCAACAAAATGAAATGTTAGAATTCTAGAATAATTTAAATGAGATCCAGGTAACACAAAATTAATCATCATCGTAGTAGTAGTCTTGGCAATCTGCCGAGGACCACTGTTAATCAACACTTGATTAGCAGAACCTTAACCCTGTTGGCACGCCGTTACACTTGAGCACTTTGTTACGATATATACACTTAAAAAGGGGGGCATTGTACACATTGCATAAGGCCCATGAAACCTGAGAGATGACTCACCATGAGCAGACAGTCAGCAGGTCTCTGAATCGTGCTTTGAGGGCAGCGAGGCGCTACATTCCACTGGGCAGAACCACAGTCCAGATCCCTCTTCACCGGGGACAGCCAGTCCTTTTTCTACAAAAGCAACCACAGAGAAATGGGGTTTTATCCAAGCTGAACGCTGAATAGAGTGAGCCTTCTCTTTGACACGACAGCGGAAACACTGGAGCCACCAGTCTTGGTGGCATGGCGAGTCCAAGCAGTGGCGGTTTACAAAAACCCTGGTCCTGTCAGTGTTTAGTGGGGATATCGTTCTCCTAATTGTCATGCAATCAAGGATATGTGGGATGTTTCCTGGTGGACGGGACAGTTCTGGCCACTATTGTCATGCCGATTTTATTGGACACAGAGATGCCGCATTGCAATGCTGTGTAGCAATCATGTGACAAACAAGTCTCTGAACCAGCGTGGTACCATGTCATTAGGCGTGTGGGACGGGTGTGGAATGTAGTGTAATCTTTACATGAAAGACATGCGGGCATCTAATCTGAAAAAATACAATTACAGGAAAAGTCCCTTGCCATAGATGGTAGAGAAAACGTAATATTTGGTTTAAAGTACAACAATCTAGCTACTCTGCACTCTGTTCAGTCATTTATACAAACTTGCTTGCACAGCAGATATAATTGTTGTGGTTGGCCCAATATTGATCGCGTGCTTTGATTGTTCCCAGTCTCACCTGTAAGTCACTGTAGATAAAAGTGCAAACAGATAAATGACTAATGTATGTGTTTTTAATTACGCGTTTATCATTGGATCCTCTGAAAATGATTGCATATTGTTAATTATGTGGTAAATGACAGCAATTGAATTACAACGCACAGAGTGTAATGTGTATTGAACTCCCATGGGTATATGAAGATATTACTTGCTTTATAATTAAGTTAAACAAGTAATACTCAATTGTGTTGAACCTGGTTGCAGACGATTTTCTCAATAATAACCACTAGAAATCAATCAGTAAGGAAAAACCATTTTGTCAACACCTCAAGTGACCCTTCAGCAATAGTTTTTTCTGCGGTTTGCATCTTTAATTCCACAAAGACGAACCAGGAACATGATGCAAGAAAAGAAAACTTAAATTAATCACCTAAACACACAATTGCAAACTGCATGGCTTAATTTATTATATTTGCAATATATATCCATGCAGTGAGTCATTAGGTTTCATATGCAAGGTTTATCCTCAAAGCTGTCATAATACTGTACGAATTAGGCTTAATCAAAAGCTCAAGTAATTTTAATAATAATAATAATAATATCTGGCTTTTGGAATATAAAGTAATGGCAAATAAAATAAATCGTTCTTGTGATACAGAACTACACATCATTTCACCCATTTTTTTTATTTGGTATTTGTTGATAAGATAACACTTCCCTGAAGGGAAATTCAGGTGTTACAGCAGCCAAAGTGGCCATAATGCAGATAAAGACAAATGGATACCTCTATGTATAATAATGTGCAATCAAATATGTGCAATAAAGAAAGTTCATGATGAGTAAGAACACGGTTTCTGATTAAAACTAACATCTAGCATTAGAAAAGCACTAAAGTGCTATTCAAAAAAACAATTTCCATCCATTTAGACAATGAAAATACTTAAGACTAATGATTAGAAAACACTTCTCAAATTGCGATTTAAATCTACTTTGTCTGTGTCTAGGTGTCGTGTATTGTATTGCATTAAAAATTTAAATTCCAATCAGGATCTCAAAGATCAACCTTGGAACCAATGTAAGGTGGGGGGGAGCTACAAAACAAGACAATGATAAGAAGACACCCAATTCCTAATGCCACTCTCCACCCATTAATTTAACACAACCTGGTATATTATCTCAAAGTTTGGTGGTATGAAAACATGTCCATCTGCAAAACTCACACTCAACTCTATTCACCAAAGCTCAAAATTGTCTTTTGTTTAACAGAGCTAGTATTTTATTTGCAGTTGTTTTTTGTATCGGCTCCAAGAGACAAGATCATCCCCAGCTTTTTAGTCAAAGCTTCCAAGTCTCTATATCTCTATATCATAATGCATGAGAGATCAAGCATTTAGCTTGCATCTGTTCTTCTTAAAACCTCAAGTCCCAAGACATTAATGAATAACAAATGCTTTACGTTGAGTCAGTTTGACTTTCTGCTTGTCTTGAAAGTTAGACGGGATTTACTGCCTTGGCTTACACCATGGTGATGCCGCTGCTGTATCCATTGTGCATGTGAGAAACGAGCTCTAAAGAATTTCTTGGTGTACTGCACAGACTAGATCAGACTCCTCTGCACAGGGTGTCTCAGTACCAAGTGAAATGACACACAGGGCGCTGCCAACCAATTTACCATCCATATGTGCCCTATGCGAGGTTAAAAAGAACCCTCTGCCGTTAAACACATGTGCGTTTGCCTTGACAACAGTAAAGCAACACACACACACACACACACAAAGGGATTTCTTGGCATTGCAAACTGGACTAAAGATTGAAGTTAAGGGAACGAGGAAGCCATAAATTCCCTCGATGTCGATGTGACACACACACACACACACACACACACACACTTTGGCCAGAGGTTCCAGAGAACAGGAGAAGCAAAGCAGTTTGGAACCATTTCATCTACTTTTCACGAGTTATCCAAAGCACACTCCAGGGAAATAGGGATGGTTCCCTCAAAATGGATGTCTTGAGTGCTACCGAGCGGCTTTTTTCATTACTTTCAAATAAGTCGCGACTGTAATGTGATTTGTAATGCAACAGCCTGGCCCCTTAACAGGTTTTGATCTTATTCGCCGCGACTCGAGGTGAATGGACCGTTTATGCTACTGCAGTCAGTAGGCTGTCATGGCAGGAGGATCGGTGG
>OMKN01004935.1:4783-14864 GCA_900302345.1 Melanonus zugmayeri | reverse complement strand
AGGAGAGGAAATTAGAGGAGTAGGGAATGGAAAAGCAATGGGAAATGGGAGAGGCAGAGGAGATAAGACGACAGGAGAGGAGAGAAGAAGACGGGAGAGGAGAGAAAAGGAGAATTGTGTTTTTATCATTTATTGTCAAAAATAAAGTATTTAGAGATAATAATGATCTATTTCAGAATTGTGACAAGCATTAACGTTAACCATTGAAGTGTTATAAAGTGTGATAATTTGCAATCATATTTTCTACACACCTATTGCAACACATTCCCTTTTACTTAACACAAGTTAACTTAAGTTACCAAAAAAGAAGCTACATAATTGGTTGAAACTACTTCATCCGTGTTGAGGAAATTATAGAACCAGGATGATTCAGATACTTAGCCGTCTTTGTTTAGGACAAAAAAAAAAGTTGACGTCCTAAGGATTGCTTGTTTAGCATGACTGTATTACGTGGGAGGTGCGTCTATTTGCATTTCCTAAATCCATTTCATCAGAGCTATTGAGAGAAACATGAACCCGATGACAATTATCCCCATGGTGACAAGAAGGAACCAAGGAAGGGCCTGATAATGGTGTAGCATTTTCATTCCCTCTGAATAGCTTCAAAGTAAACGCTTTAATTACACTCGCACAATTATATCCCGGTGACGCCGAACATCCACTTTTCACTAAACGCTCGCCTGGGTTTACAAATAAAGTTAAAATCACTGTGTATGTTTCAGCGGTCTATGGAAAGAACATGGATCATTCTCTTTTGTTAAAGGTGACAGCTTGACTCAATGGATGATGATGATGATGATGATGATGATAAATGCATCAACTGTTAGAAACACATTCGTTCTCATTTTAATTTAAGTGTACAGTGTAAAGTGTAGCCTATAGGCCTATAGAGTGCTGCAGGAATGAGTCCTAGGCTGCGTTTCCCGATACCGGCATACCTTGAGTTTTCGCGATGTCCGTCACCGATTGGCTACGCGGACGCGCACACAAAACGTTTCCTGCCGCGTAGCCAATCGGTGACGGACATCGCGAAAACTCAAGGTATGCCGGTATCGGGAAACGCAGCCCTAAACCCTGAAGTCTTTTTGGTTAGATGCCTGAAATAAGGTCTGTGGTTAACACAAGCTTAAGAGATTTTCACGTTTTGTTCTATGACATAAAATATGTCAGTAAATACCCCATTCTTAGATCGTTTATAGTGTAATGTTAGCTTTTTACTTCTGGCGATTGCATTTACTGCAAAAATCATACAAATTGTGTTAATTTTTGAAGATTATCTTGCTGAACAAAATGTGTAAGTATCATAAACTTTTGTTTGCCAGAGAGCTTATTTTCTGCAATAATCCAAAATCCAATGGGATTTTTCCATTGGCGATGCTAACTTCCGGGTTGGCCTACAAAAATACTTCATCCCTGCATGACTCTATAGAATATTAGTATATAGGTCAGGCCTGTTTAACTGGTGGCTTTTCTGAACTGGGGATCATTTTGATCTGGCCTGCAAATTATTTATTAGAACATAAACAATCTGAATACATTTTCCCCCCCAAAAAAGTTTCTGAGCAAGAATGAGAACCAATTTCCTCAATAGGTTTTATCCACTTTGTCCCCCCCCCTTCGACCCGCCCATGACCCGCTCATGACCCTGCATGCTCTCTGTGCGCACCAACGTCTGTCTCTGCTGTGGCAAAAAGTTTTGAGAGAATGTCATGGTCCACATTGAAAAGGCCAAAGGTAGACAATTACATTTGACAATTCAATTTGAGTGGACTGTGAAATATCTATTTAGTAATGTGGGACCAAAGCCCATATGTTTGATCTGCAAAAGGCTATCACAAACTGAGAAGGCACTGCATCACGTATCACTCGAACTTCAATGGAACATATCCAATGGGTTCAGATGCTCATCGAATCAAAGTGCAGAGCCTCTCTGTGAATGACCAACAGAGGGTAACTATAATGGTCCTGTCCTGTTCGGAACAAGAGAGGAGTAGCATAGCCTCTTGGTAAAAAAAAGGAAACCCTTCACAGATTCTGAAACAGTAAAAGATTGCATGCTAGCTGTCCTTGAAGATGTAGTGACCGACAATAAGGTGAAGAAGACATAATTTCGTCTATCCGAAAAATACCAATGTCTGACACAACAACGATCAGAAGAGTCGAAGCTCTTGCAATAGAAGTATTCCAAACCTTTTTGGATGAATTAAAACAAGCACAGGTGATGTCGCTGTCGATGAGTCAACAGACCGCAGCCATGTAGAGTTGTGCATGTATGTAAGATTCTTTGATGCAGTGTTTTCGAGAAGATGTGCTTGGACTTCTGTTGAATGTTAATAACATGATCACTTGTTGCTTGATGTATCTATGGCTGAGGCCATTTATTTTGATAGTTAATTTGAATAATATGAATGAAATGAATAATAAGTACTTGTAGCAGATTTGTACATGTTCAATGTTGAAAGGTTCAATGTCTTTCGATCTGCCACATTCATTAAATCAGTTTTTAATTTATTTGTTGAGGTGAAGTGATTTATTGAAAAAAATATTACATGAAGAATAACACAGGTCTAGTCTGTAGAAATGTATGAACTGACTGTCCTATTATATTGTATGTTAGATAAACAAATTGTGAATAAACACTATTTATGCACAGTATTAAGGGTATTTAGTGTTGTTTTGTATGTTCACATGTAAGTGCTTAAGTGTGACCCCTTCATTTTAAATTTCAATAATCTGGCCCTCATAAAAACGTAGTTGAATAATGCTGGTATAGGCTATAGTATAATACAGTAATGACTTCATATGATTTTGACAGATAACTTGAGTGCATGCTAGAGTTAGCAATAGAGTCATTGCACCTTGTAAATAATAGAGAGAGAAATTATACAAAATGTCGCCCATTAATGCAAACATGTTGGGGAACAAAAACACATTTAGTATGAAGTGCGTGAGGTGCTTAACGCCGCTAGGGCCTACGTTAGCTCTCAACACTGGCCCTGTATCTTCCCCCAGGCTTCCAGTGGGATGGCTCTGCCCTTGTGGCAGATTCTCTATAGGGGTTTGTTCTAGCGGCTGCGCCTCTAATTACGCCTATAGGGAGACTCTCTGGGATGCCGAAAATGCTCCAATTTATACTCATACTGGACAATTAACAGCCCCTATATGCCAGTGGCGCCGAGTACAAGTGTGGCACGCTTTAACGATCCGTCGGAAAGTGGAGTCAGAATTAGAAATGCTATCCCCCCCCGGAACTTTTCTCTTGACCGACGCGAATAACTACAAGCGACTGGCTTAGCCTTTCTCTCCACATCTCATGTTGAATTCATTAGTCAATAATAATTAGCCACCACGTTCATTATTAATAGCAAGACGGTGACTGAATGGAGAATGAATCGCAAAGACGGTTCTGTCTATTCCTGTCTTTGCTCTGCGTTGATTAATGTTACGTTGTTCCTCCATCACTTCATTCTGTTTGGAACACTCCTCTCATTTGCACTGGCAGACGCACACACACACACACACACACACACACATGCATGCATGCCCCCCCACCCTGCCGCCACACACACACACACGCACCAATAAACAAAAGCACAAACACACAAACATTAAAATGTTAGGTAGTAGATGTATGTCTCAAAAATATCCGTATACATATTTCAAATGTCATGTGCAGACTATTATTCTTGTTGTTCCTGCATATTTGGCCAAAATAACTACAGGAAAATAATATGCCTATTTCAAATTTCTACTCTAAATGTGAGCAACACTGGTTTCAATATTTCCCCCGTTCATAGTAGGCAGGGATCACATTTCTAAAAGGTCACCAAGTACAGGATACCCCGGGGCTAAGTTGAGGCGCGTTGTTTTAGGAGGAATCGTTCTCAATAATGTATGACTGCACACTGAGCCATTACAATAATAATAATAATAAAAAAAATACCCCACTGTTTCCTTTGATGAATATCACATTATGGAGATAGACCCTTTTATGCAAATGTTGTTTCGGGAGGGGAGGGTGGTGGGGGGTTAATGTGGGGGTTGTTTGGTCCAATCTTTTGGCAAGATTTCAGAATTAAATGAGTCAATGGACATTCTTCTGCTGGCTGGCTTTGAGAGCGATTGCACCCCTCAGTCAAGCCACTCACGGTGAACGGGAAAGGCACTTTTAGCTATTCCAGTATCACAGCTAATTGGTCACTGTTCCGCCCGGCAACTATAGGAAACAAAGAATACGCAACAAAATGGAACTCCATTGACCATTTTGTCATGAAACTGATGGTGTGATGCACATTACATGCATGAATTTGATGTGTTTCATATTCTCCCAAATCTGACTTTAGGGGAATAATCTAAAGCCCGATAACAGACGAGCTCGAATCTTGGTGAACGGTGGGCATTTCATGTTCTTGCGAACACGAAGTCTGCCAGCACTAGTCAACTGTAAAAGTGTCTGTAAAGGTTTCAAATCAAAATAAAATCCCCTTCTGAAAGCTTCACGAATGAGTTTCTCTTCAGTAGAATATCTCTGTATCTCCATCTATCTCAGGAAAGGAAAAATAAAGAATAAACAGTGTCAGACCTTTTAGCTGTTGTGTTCGTAGACCTTAGGCCTTGCAGCCCTTGTTATTGTGAAAAGTCTATTTTCACCTGCATGGATATATAATTTTATGTATTGTTTTTGTTGATTCTCTCTGCTGTCATTGCATAGATGAATGCAAATAAAAATATTTCCTGAGAATATGAATGCGATTAAAAGTACGTTGACACACAGGCATGTCATAAATGTCAAGCAATCCTATCTTCATTGTTTTCCTTCAGATCCCTTGCAGGCAAATTCATATTTCTATGATTTCTTGATGTGTGTGTGTTTGTGTGTGTATGTGTGATATGGGGTGGGGGGGGTTGGTTGCTTAGATCCCATTGCCGATGACAACATGTGACTTCCTGTTGATGGAGAGGGTCACACTCCTGGAACCCAACCCCTGCTGCGCCTCTTCCCTTTTTCCTCCTGTTTTATACATTTTCTTTCCAACCTACACTCTGCTCGGCTCTCCCACTCCTGTCTGCAACGCTTGATGGGTGCCACGAGGGCAGTGCCCACTCACTTGTTTGTTTTTAAATCATTCGCCCGAGTCAAACGTGCTGAACTCACCCAGGAATAAAAAAAGCAAGGACAGGTTCAGGTACTGTAAAAGGAAAAAAAAACAAAAAGCCAAATCCGACTGGCAGGTGCTATGCTGTTCTAGACGGATTGTGATGGGTGTGGAAAGGTGAGGGTGGACAAAAAGGGTGCTATATTGCTATATTGGGGCCAACGCCCCCTCAAATGAAAAGTCCTACGGTAGAGTGGATCTGACCAATGGCCACAGTGTGTCCCTGAGGGAGGTGCTTAACCCCCAGGAAGTCCTGTTAAGAACCTCTATATACCCCCTCCATGCTGTCAGTGACATGTTAAGGTTAAGACCGGGACATCTAGATGAACCACTGTATTGCTTTGAGTTAGACATAGTTCAAGGATGCATACGATTGAGATGAACGTGAAGGAAAAAAGTCCCATCAGAATCCTTTGTCAACAATGAACCAGTAAACGCTACGACACCTGACTGCTCATTGGTCAATTAACTCTCAGGCCAAAAAGCAAGTGTGATTTCCTCCATTCTGCCTCCAGCTTTGCAAGATAATAAAAAAAAAAGTCTAACCTCTCCTATCATCAGGACTTATATACAGTACATTGTGTGTGTGTTAGCGCGTGTTAGCGTGTGTTAGCACGCGTTAGCGTGTGTTAGCATGTGTAAATAAAAGAGGCCAACAATAAGCTCCCTGAGTCCTGATAATTGCAGTCAATTTACTGATGAGAAGATGTAATGGTGAATGGAGCCTGTAGTGTTATCAACATGGAGGCAGCCTGTGATGGTAGCATGGAGCCTCCCAGGGCCTGGGGGGACTAATAATGCAGCAGGATTACTGAGCTCTCTCACTCCGCACCAAGGACATTTGCCAATAACAACTTTATCTGCCTCGTCCATGCGCCTGGGGTTCTGGCATTTGTAACTGCTGGAAATTAAGAAATGCTTTGTTTCATGTCCAAGCTGGGATCACTCAATGCGGTTGGAATAGTAATAAAGAAAGAAACAACAACCCACAAACAAACAGGGGGGAGAGGCGAATGAAGAGATTCTTCCGAAAAACGCTATGATAAAGTGTTATGGGAGTTTTCAAATGCCATTCACATTTTTGTTGCCTCCATCATTTGCAGAGGACATCATAACAAATGACTTGTAAAATACAGAAAGAAATGCTATGTCGCAGTATACAATTGTTACTGAAAGTTGTAAAGTTTGAATAATACGCGTTCAGTTTATTTCTCTTTTTGCTAGCTTTCAAAGCACATTTAAACCATTGGATTTAAACCAGCCAATGTTGCTATGAGATAAAACAATAAGAAATATGATTTAGACTTGTAAAATGCATAATGCTACGTCCCAGTATACAATTATCTTCTCTCAGCCTGCCGAGAGAAGAGGGGGCCAGATGCTCCTGATATTACGGTGCCACAGGAAAGACACCTGGCGTATGGTTATATATGCAGCGCTCATCAGAGCGTGTGTGTGTGTGTGTGTTCTTTGTTGATTGGAAGCCATGTTTCTTCTTTATGCTGGATGAGATGCATCATGGGCTTAGAGGCATGGACTCAAGCGTAGCGCAGTGTTCCAAAATCATCACACGCTCGCCCCTGAGGTCCAAACTGTACGAGGGAAATGCTGTAAGTAAAGATTAGATTGTGTTTTTTTTTTCTTACACCCCCGACTCGTCCAGTCACTTTGTGCAGAAAAGTAACTTTGAAACTAACTTTTTCTTTCTGTTAATCTATAGCTGTGATTTAAGGGGAAGTGAACAGGCTCGGGAAATGTGATGAAGATCAGAGAGGTATCACAGGCAGGGCTAGACGAGATAACACCTACACACACACACACACACACACACAGAGCAGATGATAGCCAGCCGCCAGCCACCCTTGTACTGTACAATTGTGCAATTGGTTGTTTAATTTGGCGTTCAGCATTGAACAGCAGCGAATATGAAATGCAGAGATGTGTTACGCCATCATCTTAGTCACTAATAAATTACTTGAGGTGCCACAAGCAAATCGTATGTGTGATGGATTGCACTAATCCATTACTCCTAAATAGTCTTTGATGTTTCCACAGATGTGCTGGGTAGAAATTGCAGTACAATTCAATTAAAGTCCAATCCTCACCGTATTCCCATAAGGCACTATGCTAATTTACAGTTAAGTCTACTTGAAATACGCCACTGAGATAAATGTTCGGAAGGCTACGCTTAGCGAGAGCTTAAGCTAGCGCTGGAGAGAGCTTCGCTAGTCGTCACTGGCTGAAGAAGTTCCTTTCAATTACATTGACATTGAATATCTCCCGTGACAAGCAGAAGCGAGGCACACAATGTCGAATAAGATGCCATCCTCAGTTTTGTGTCACTCTGCTGACAGCATACAACCGGAGCCTCTCGCTTTTGTTTGATCTGAGGAGTTGCCTGTGTTTTCCTTTCTTGCAGCTCCACTGGGAATATAGAGTGTATATATGTAATAATATACCATTACAAGAAGGACCACATGTATGGACTCAGAGTGCACAAAATACACCACCCCCTGGCTTGGGTTAGTGCTGCTACGGGTGTTAGGGGGCCTGTTTATCTACAGAAGGAGAGGTGAAGCGTGGACTATACTGCGCTTAGAGTTCAAGAAGAGGAGGCACCGGATGCACGGGATGTGTGCAATGATGGGCAGCGGTCCGTGTGCTGATAGAGGCTGAGATATTGGCACTCGAGATATTGGCACTCACTTTTTGCATGCAGAATATATAGAATGGCCATATTGCACAAGGTGACAAACATGAGCGTCCAAAAGATCCAAATAAATATATGAATGAAAGAAAATAAAATTGAATGAAGGAATGCATTTATGAATGAATGAATTAAAATAAATCAATCAATCCATTAATAGATGGCTAATAAATGGCTTCATACATTAACAGATGAATGAATGAATATATTCACAAATTAATGGATGAATAAAATGAGACACAGAGGTAATTCAGAGGATCCAAAATGCCGTCGCTCGCCGGCTATTTCCGTGCTCGCTTCCATCAAAAATGGGTCTTAGCAACATGCCAGAGGACATTATTTCATGCATCAGTGATCTGCCTTGAAACCAATGCAGCCACATCTTTATTTTATCTATTTCATTATTTTTTTTCCTCCATCACACTATGGCTAATCTTAGTCATCCCTTTGTGAAGGTCTTTTCAGATTTAAATTGCCAAGTGTTACAGTGAAATACTCCTATAAAATACTCAACAGCAGCTTGGCATTAGCATTTTTGCATGTTTATTTTGAAATGGCTGACACAATTAAATGGTAATTGACAACAATGGACCACATGCAGTTGAGTTTCTCAGACAGTGTGTGTGTGTGTGTGTGTGTACTGAGTCATAATGTGTAGCTACATCTCCTAAAAAAACAAACATTGTTTGCTGTGTAGTTCAGTCCCTATTGCTTCATTGCATCCACTCCACCAAACAAACAGGGACATCCATATCTTTATAGCTATCCGACAAAGTCTTGCAAACTGAAGAATTGTACCAATTCATTGTGTGAATGTCAAGCCTTTATGGCCATATTGTTTTATACACCAGCCACTTCATTGTATATCTAAAAAGGCTACAAGATTGAAATGCAGTAAATTCATGAGCAGACGCCGCACATTGCGCTATAGGACTATAATGACCTATATGATTAGTTAAAAATCACGATTGCATTACTGCCTCATGGATTATACTAATGCTAAGGCAGTTCACTAAATAATCACAATAAAGTGCAGAAACTAGTTAACGTAAGTTAAAATATGTTACATTGTGACATTAATCGTTCCTTATATGATCATACGTGGAACTGGTATGGGTTGTATTGGCTTCCCTGTGACAGCAACTGACACCATGAAGCTGCCGGTTATACTCTGACCAATTGGATGCCTTGTGACATTATAATAAGGCACTCTTGTGTGACATGTGTTATTTTGACCCCCGTGTTGTTATATGTGTTATATGTGTTATATTTGTTATATGTGTTATAAGGCATGCTTTTTTAAAATCTCTATTGGATTTAATGTAATAATCCTCTAACAGGAGGGTTGGTGAGACCATCCATAGAGTTCATAGTCACCTTTCAAGCTGCTAGGTTGAACAGACCTAGGCCTCCTAAGTCAATGGCCGTTGGATGCATTGGATGACGTCAGCAACACCACCATCCATGATGGGGCTTTTAACAGATTCTATATGAGCCCCGTCTTTTGTGCCGCTCGCCCTCCTTTCCAAAGTCATCTGAAGGGAAGGTGACTGAATGGTTAGTCAGCAGAGCCCTGACAGCACAAAGATCAATCTGGACTGTGTGCTTTCAGCACAGCACAAGATAGAAAAAATCTCTGTTTGGCAGATGTTGTAGAGCATAGATAACACCTTGTTGGTGTTAGTTTTTTCGCCATTTTGCTAAATACCATTGTCTTATTTGATATTTGATTAAATTGTGAGGAAAAATGGGCTCGCTATTCAAACAAGCTTAGTCGAAAAAATAAAATAAAATAAAATCCTATCAAGTATTTCACAGAGATAGACCAATGTTATCTTTGCTGCAGGATAGCTAACTTTAAAACCAATGTTTTGGCTTCAAAATTACACATTCTAGACACGTGCAAACTCCTTTTAGGATACTATAGCTCTATGATGATGAAGCTAGTGCTGTTTGCTATGAGTGCAGAAGATAGCATTCCCCCCCAAAAAAAACCTCAATCAGCGGGCTAACATAATTAGCAGTCGGTCCAGTGGAACTCTCTGTGTCGTATGAAGAGCCGGATTTTCAAGTGGAGTGTGATTGCACTTGAAAGTCTGTGGGATTACCACGCATAAGTATAGCCTCAAACCAAATTTGCTGCTTGGTTAAGTTGATATTTACCATGCATTTGGCTTTAAGGTCTTAGATTTATTTTTTCACAGAAACTTGTTTTGTT